>APFE031446111.1:16639-48780 GCA_000404065.3 Pinus taeda | reverse complement strand
ATCCTATTGGTTAAGGATTTGGTCATGTACAGTTTCTCCAGTTTCGTCCACAAACCAGCAGTTGTTGTCTCCGACACAATATTAAACAGGACATCATCAACTAGACACAGTCGAATAGCACTTATTACTCTTTCATCCATCTCGGCCCACTCACTATCTGTGATGTTGTAAGGTTGTTTGGACTTGCCCAACAATGCCTTTGCCACGCCATGTTGGACAAGCAAATCATGCATCTTCACCTTCCAGATCTCAAAATTATTCTTGCCATTAAACTTTTCAATTTCAAACCGGGCACTGAGTTTTCGCCATTTGTATCAATCAAAAAAACACAATAATCTCAAAAGTAACAACTTTCAATAAATGAAGTTTATGTTTTAAATACCAAACGATGAACAAAACACACTGCCTATGCCTTTAAAAAACAAGCAACTATCTACCCCTTTGTACTTTGTTTCCTTGTGTTCTTTTTTTTTTTTTTAAAAACAACCTTTAAAAAAAAATAAACTGCGTGCTGTGCATATACCAAATTCCAAAGGCTACTTTTAATTGATAAGCACTTCTAAACAATAGGTTCAACGAAAACTTGGAAGCGCTATTTTCCAAAGCCTAGTGATGGTTATGTTATCTTGGTCGATGTTTTGGACGCCCATGTTTGTGGTCAAGATAAACGTTTTCGACACAGTTGCAGGGACCTTTTAAAGCTTTTCAACTTTATCGTCCGTCCTCATCAAATTAGTCTGCGCTGAAAACTTACAGAGAAGGCTTGTGGCCGCTCATGCACGCTGCGTTGGTTTTCGGACAACCAAGAGGCTTGAGGGCTGAAAGAGAGACGGAAAACAACACAAAAACCCCGTCTTGCACAGCCATAACTCCTTAGAAAATGACAGACCGGCGCTCACAACAAAACAAAACCATACGCAAAAAACCAAACCATTGTTTTTGATAAATATCATCAAAAAACCAAACCACTGATTCTGATAAATATCATCGACCTTTGACTTGGCTGTAAAGGAAATGTTTTTCTTATCTACGGGAGCTGCAATAAAAAAAATTGGACATTTCTATCAAACCTCCAACGCAGACCTGCAACAATACGTTGTTCTCCGCATCGGGAATGGTTTAAAGAGCGCCCACCAGGCACACGAATCCAACGCTGATGGGTTGTTGTAAAACTGCACACAGAAGCGACGCTATGGACACCCTCTCGTATCCTTCCTCTGCTGCGATCATGTGCTACTGGATCTCTACGCTGGAGTATTAAAGCAATACAAATGCTCCTGTGATCATGTGCTCCCGGATCACTGCGCTCCACCCAGATAAGGCTCCAGCATCAGGCACGCACGCGTAGAACCTTCTCAGCACCAGCGCCTCCACGCCTTAGCGCTCCATCTCCAGCAGTGCCGCTCCTCCAACGCGCTCTGATACCAATTGTTGGAGAGATGCACAGCTAAATTAAACAACAAATAACATAGCAGAAAAAATCAAGCACATAAGACACAGCTTTTAACGTGGTGCACCCAACCAATCTGGGCTACGTCCACACAGCATAGGCATCGGCAATTTATTAATCAAAACAGGAGATTACATCATGAAATCCTCACAAAACTCTCACACTCTTAGCCAACATCCAAATGATTGCCTGTTATATAGCATAAAGAATCTAACAGCCTCATTAACTCACTCACATCAAATATAGGAGGCATTAACTCCCTCCCAACAAACTGGAGTTAATCTAGCAACAAAATGTCTATTGTTGTCACCTACAGAGATTTTTTCCTATTTCACTTCAAACAGAAAATCTCAACAACTGCTTAATCCAGTTATCTAACTTTTTAGGATTCATTTCGCCATGATAAATAGGTAGCTCAAATTTTACGTCAAGTTTCAAAAGAGATGATTTCTTAGGTTTCTTTTCTGTTTCAGAATCTAAAGTGGAAGAAGAAGAAGAAGATGATGATGATGGAGATGATGGAGGAGAAGGAAGTTTATCAGCCTTGCCTTTTCCCTTGTCCTTCTTCGATGTCTTTGAAGAAGAAGCTGCATCTCTCACCTTCTTATCTTCGTAGAGTTCTCCCAACATCTGCTACATGCTCAAAAACACTTTCTGAAATTGTTCCTCACTCATCTTCTCTTCAAGAGTTTCACGTACATCAGATCCTGTCATTGTCGATTTATAAGCGACTTTTCGCTTTCCAATCTCTAGATCAAACTCCTCAAGTGTTCCTTCTCTATATTGCGACTTAGACCTAGTTAACATTCACTCGCAAAAATTCTACAAAACACAACCTGCTTTGATACCAAATTATATGATCTGAGTCATCAATGACCATGAGGGCTTAACCTCCACAATGAAGAACTGAAGACAATACTGGCGAAGCTGACAAAGCTGAAGATGAACTAGACTCCCTGCACAAATTGGATTGACAAGATCCTCCTGAATCAGACAGTTAAGTAATGTGTGGAATGACATAGTTTAGTGAGTGGTAGATGTTGAAGTCAAATTGATCGTCCACTCACCCCAAGAATACTCATTAAGATAATCATCACACATACTCAAAATTTTTGAAGAGCTTATATGCTTAGTTGATTTTATTAGAAATAATTACATTTATAAATATTAAATTGTATTATATAATATGTGTTATACCCTTTCTTTACATATTAATAATAAAAATAAAAATATTTGATTTAAATTTTAATATTATATAAAAATATATTATTGAATAATTATATTAAAATATAGTAATTATAGATAATATTAATGATTATATTATATATAATTTATATAAAATTTGAAAATGTTAAATAATAATATAATGAAATTTTAATCTATATTAAAATTATTAATAATATTAAATATAGTAATTGTTTTGAAAGATAGATAGTTTAAAAAAGTATATTAAAAGATGTAATTAGTTTTTAAAGAATTTGAATGATGAAAATTTTATAAAATTGTAATATAAATATAAGTGGTTTTATGATATGGTTATGTTAATGTAAATCCAATTTAAATATTTCTGGATAGTAGTAAAAAATGATAGTAATAAGTTATTGAATTGTTTATTTAAAAATATACTTAAAAATTATATATTTAAAAAAGTTTGTGGTATATATTATATCTTAATTTATTTTCATTGATTAAGTTTCAAGGAGATATTTATAAAAAAATCCTCGATTAAGACAAATTTTTAAACCTACCCGGAATAAATTTTTTATAATTTGATATAACATGTGTTATAATCATATTATACAAGAATTTGAGTAGATACCTTAGGAGATTTAAATGATTCATTAAGGTTGAGATTCTTACCAAAATGTAACTCCATAAGTATATAAAGTTAAAGTAATTGGAATATAAATAAATGAGAGTGAATTTAAAAGAGAATGTTGACATGCTAATGAAGCTTTTTACTATTTCTATGTTGTAAGAGAGAAAGGTAAAGGTGGCATGCACACAAAGCCTTTTACTATTTCTAGGTTGTAAGAGATAGATGTCTAAGAAAATTCCAACACATAGTTATCGAAATGAATAATAAAGATGTTAAACACATTTTATGGATCTGACCTAGTGTTTTCATTTAAGAAATTTATTTAATGTTGGCTCACTTAGCCTATGAAGATTTCCGCTCACTTATCTTATGAAGATGTTTAAAACACTAACACTTATCCTATGAAGATGTTTATATGCATTTTTAAGTTTTGGAGTATGGGAAAGACTATTAATCATTTGAATATAATGGTAATTGAACCTTGTTGGTATAAATCCACATCATCTCTAATAATATCGTCGTCGTGCTTACAGATGTGTCCATAATGTTGTACATACGTGTTTAAAGTTTCGTCTCCATCGGTAGTGTCCCCATTATCATTACCTTTACCTTTTCTCACCTCGAGTGCTCGCAGATTGTTCTTCATACTTTGAAACTCTTTGAGAATCCAAGTTCCCTTACAGTTTTGTTGCTCAAATCTGCGTATTTTGAGTTACTACACTTCAACGTATGGTACTAATTTCTTTTTGAGTTGTTTTTATTTGAAAGAATTGCACATTCTTAGTATAGAGTGGGCTTTACCCATGTCAAATACTTAGTGAATGTGCTTGAAACATGTTGGGAATATCCATAGGTCCCTGCATTTTGGTCGCATCTTCGAACCTGCTTGTATTTTCACTAATGACATGTTGGTGTAGTTATGTCAGACATGCGGTAAAACACCCAATTTAGTGGACTAAGGTTAAAATTAGCTTGTAAGGATACAAAGTTATATTATTGGTTAGATTTGGTGTTTTTTAGTTAATTATCCTCTCTTATATGAATCGGTGTAGTGCAAAAGTATTTATGAGTTATGCAAAAGTGATGTTGTGAGGTTAACATTAAGAAGTGTGTTATATGTCATATTGAGTGAGATTAATACATTGCATTTTATAAACTTTTATCAATATTTATTTTAGTGAATCAAAGGTAAATCACTAAAGTTTTTTTTTCTTCTTCTTATTTTAGGCAGTTGTGGACAAAAGACGAAGGAGAGGTAGGATCACAAAACGTCAAGGCACACATCCTCCACCATGACCTACACCTTCACACACTCTGCCTAGAGGAGAGAAACATGTTCAAGAATAGGGACATGTAGTTATAAGTCAGGTAATCACCATGTTGTGGTGATTTTAGAGGATGTATGACACATTAATGAATATACTAGAAAGGGAAGAGGGAGGAATATCTACACATGTTGAAGGATCACAAAATCCTTCAACCAATCATTTGCATATAAAGCTAGAAAAGGTGAAATCTCTAGAGTTTTTTTGTTCTACAAATGGACAAGAAATGAAAGACTAGGTGGAAAATGTTATATGCTTTGCTTTGAGAGATTATACCTCCAACTTCAAAATACGGATGGGAACATTCTAGTTAAAGGGAAGTGTCTTCTTGTGGTGGACGAAAATATTACCATAAATAGGCGGGGACGTGTCCAAACTTTCATGGGATTTATTTGAGGAATGTTTTAAAGAATGCTACCCTTTTGAAGAATTATTGAAAGAAAACTAAATGAATTTAACTCGAAAAGATAGGATAACAGGTGAGTGCTTGAGTATGAGGCTACGTTCATCAGACTATTGAGTTATGCATCATGTTTGAATACTAAAAATTTGTGACTCAACAAGTTTGTATATGGGATGGATTATAATATTAGAGCTAATATAAGGATATTGATGCCTCATACCTTACATGAGGTAGGTCAAAGGTCTATCATAACTTGAGGATAAACTTTTGGATGGTGGTTAGTTTCAACCATTGATACCTTTAGGGTCAAGGGCACATAGACTGACACCACAACCAAGTAGTACAGCATTACCTATAACAATATGCAAATATGTGTCATTGGGACTAGTTATGAGCACATAGATACAAACGATAGGTAACTAGAGACCAACATATCAATCATTGATGTAGCAGACTCAATTAACACATCATAGAAGTAGACCTACCTTTTCTTAGTGGGGTAGTTACTTCCTGAGAGGGGGTGTGGGATATGTGGAGGACCATATTTTCAGAATGTCCTTAGGCATAAATTTGAGCCAATAGGGAGTAAAGTCAAATGGTGGTGATTTGGGTAAATTCCACAAGATTTATGTAACAATGAACAACCACCAAGTTGAACATCATTCTATAGTGTTGGAGGCAATATGTACAATTAAAAACCTAAGTTTTTCATGTTAAAATGTCCAAGAGCATCTGAAAGCTTTATTTATCATACTTCTTTATCAAAATTAAAAATAAAAGCAATAGTTCAAGAAGATTTTAATCAAATAGAGATGACTTCAAGAGTGAAATACGAATTAGGACATTTAGTTAAAGACTCTAAAATTAATTTAGAAGTGTATGTGTAGCCCATATATCTATATATTTTACTATTTTTTGATCTTATGACATAGTACAGGAACATACTAGTTAGAGAACAATGAATCATTATTAGATTGTAAGAATAAGAAGTTTTATTTTGTAGATAACGCAGGTCATCAACTAATCTTTATTCAAGAAAAACATAGGAGTGTTGTTATAGTTTAGTGTAGCATTACAACTTAAATGGAGTATGAGAAAATAATGTAAACTATATTTTGCAATATTTATGAATGAGAAAAAGGATTTAATGAATTTTGAATAGTATCTAGTATTATCATAATTTCCAATTGTATTTCCAAATTAATTGTGTAGATTACTTCCTAAAACATAATTAGAATTCACAATTGAACTTAAATAATGAATGAAACCTATCATAAAGACTCCTTATGTGACAACACTAAAATTGTTATAATTATAGGTGTAATTACGTGAGCTTCTAGATTTGGGATTTATATGACCAAGTGTATCACCATGGAGAGTATTATTGATATTCATAGAGAATAAATATAAATAATGGAGACTTTTTATTGAATATCAATCATTAAATAGAGATACAATTAAAAATCAACATCCCTTACCAAGAATTAATCATTTATTTGATTAGATGAAAGGAGTGATAATATTTTCTAGGATAAATCTAATATTGTGATATCATCAACTAAGAATAAGGGAATAAGATATTCCTAAAACTATATTCAATTTTTTTTTTGGGAATATTATGAGTTCATAATATTACCCGTTCGATTAATAGATGCACTAAGAGTGTTCATGAGTTTAATTAATGGAGTATTTTTAGAGTACCTTGACAAGCTTGTGCAAGCATTTTCGGATGAAATTTTGAGGAGTATTTTTAGAGTACCTTGACAAGCTTGTGCAAGTATTTTCGGATGACTTTTTGAGATATTCGTGTATGTTGGAAGAGAGTGAAAAACATCTACAACAAGCATTACAATGTCTTGGAGAGAATAAGTTATATGGAAAACATTCTAAATTCCCATTTATAAGTCTAATATTTATTACTTAAAACATGCCATCTTAGGAGAAGGATCACAATAGTTTTGAAAAAGATAGAAGCTATCTTGGAATGTCTTGTTCCCACTAATGTATATGACGTATGTAGGTTTACGGGTTTGAAAAGAAGGATATCATTGATGGTTTGTTGAATGATTTTGAATGATCACAAATCCTATTATGAAACTAAAAAAAATATGGACTAAGTAGTGTGAGGAAGCATTTCATAAACTAAAAGAGTTAATGATGATGGCTCCTATTATGAAAGTAGTAGATATGGATCAATGTTTTCTAACATACACAAATGTGTCAAAGGAAGAATTAGGCAAAGTACTAACATAGGAAGGTAAAAACCAATATCGTTGAGAGATATTTAAGAACCACAAGCAAATATTTATATCGTCAAGTGAGTTACATGGTATTTAGACAAAGACATATATCTCTTAAGCTTGATTTGGCATGAAAATGGTCATCTTAAACCTTTATCCCTAATGGTATTAAATAACACACTCCCATCTGGCAGCATGAGAGTCCAATGCACTATTGCACTCCTCCATGGACCCTAGTGCCATAAACCGCTCTCAATAGAGAGTCCATTTTTTTACTTGGCTCTATTACTATATTAAAAAGGATCATTGTTAGATAAATAATAAACACACAAGAAAACACAAGCAAGAGAGTTACCCTAAAAACCTTTTACCTTGAAAACTAGTTATAAAGATATCTTCTATTATCATTAGCCAATCTATTAAAGTAAATTGCTTGAGGCACTTACAATGGAGTATACATCCAAGAATTTAAAAATGCTTCATCATATCACATACCAAGGGTGAATACCATGGGCTACCCATTATTATGGGCATGTAACATGCTATCTATGGTAAACCCACTAATGAGAGAATCAAAATCAAACTTTAGGTATCCTTGACCAAGTCAAGGTTAACCTAATGGTTTCTAGGCTAAAAAACTCGAGGAAAAACTCTAAGTACTTCCCCTCATTTCAATGAGGTAAATCTTAGAATCTCTAGGGCACACGATGAGTCAACAACAAGGGTCAAAGACATTACAACAATATACTCATTGTGAGCTCGACATGTCACTTATGGGAAGCGAACTTAAGCATGGAGATAATAATTAATCCTCTCAATGACCCAAGAAAAATTCAATGAAAAACCTAGAAATCATAAGCTACTTACTATATTGAAGTCCATACATTATAAAGGATTATCAATTCATGTTATTAAATGATAGAACAAGTTTATAAAAGGGATTTTGCAAATCAAAATGCAAAGATATTACACTCAATACAAATTCACAAACCTAACATATAAATAAATTGTATTGAATGAATTTTTCTAGTTTGGATTTTTATACTCATATAAGCCTAAAAAGAAGAAAGCCAAAGGTCTACAAGATGTTTCACAAAAATTAAAGGCACTATTAGAGTTCCAGTAACAATCACATGAGGGCTACTTGGCTTATACGTAGTAGATATCATGTGGGTGTGAGGCCCACCTATGAATGGTTACAAAATAATTTAATGAATTATGAACATGGTAAGTGAAAGGATTTTGGTATTTACTTCATATTAAATATAGATTATATATTATGATCACAAGTATATGATTGTTTGTTGATGTTGTGATTCAATGTGAATACAAATTGTTAGCAAGGTGATAATAAGAAAATATTAGCTATGATTTCAACCTTATGCAATTTTACTTTTTATTTGAATTAATTTCATTCTTATTATAAGTAATTCCAGTGATGTGCGTTTCATTTTTGAATTGATGATTATTTTATATCATTTGAGTGATGTGTGTTTGTAAGAATTAATGTAACATTAATGTCTCACAACCTTTATGCACAAGAGGAATATATTGAATTGTGAGAATTTGTTGAAAGTGGTTAGAGTTGTTAGAATATAACATTTAATGTGATTTATAAAATCAAACAAAAATATTAAACATTTTTTATAATACTAATATTAAATATTTGTTAATTTAAACTATATAAAAATTAAATTAAAAAATCCAATAAATTTTATTATAATATACTTATATTACTTTTTATTACTTATTTATTTAAACGCACATTATATTTAATTTAGATAATAAATAATAACAAACAATAAAATAAAAAATTAGTTAGTGAATCTCTTATACCACACCTCATCCTTATAATTTTATTTATATTTATTACTTCACAAATGATGTGCCTCTACTTTCAGTGGCTTGGCTTAATTGCAAAGGTTGTACAAAATCTTATTAATAGACTTATGCACACCTTTATTGGGAAGGTTATAACAAAATTTGAAGCTAGTTTTAGTACAAAATCCTTGCCTCCCGGTATTTATGGCAAATAGATTCATATAGATACGTATAAGGAAAGAAAGTTTGTAAGTTATGAAGTAAAAATAAATAATAATAAAAAAACTAAAGTATGGAGACGTTACGTGCAAAACCGTAGATGTGAAAATGATGATGTTGTTGTTGTTGTTTCAAAATACAAGACACACACGTATTTGGAATTGGAAAGGAGGGAGAAAGGAAAGGAGAGGAGAGGAGAGGAGAGGTGAGGTTGCTTGTTTAGAAACGGTGAACCAAAATCGCAAAATGGAGTTAACCCATGCATGTATGTAGATATGACAAACAACCCACAAGTCAAGTCATTCTAAACTTAACCACCAAACTGTTTGAATCTCTATTTATTTCTTGCAAGAAACAAACCCTACATTTTTAACCCACCTACACGGGGAGAATGCTTCTACATTAGGCAACCTAAGCCTAAATAACATTGCAATTACACGAGACGGGGGTGGGGTGAGACAAAGCAAAGGGTGGTAGCTGGGAGAACTAACCCACCCCCACCCTCTTCCCCCCTTGGTCGTAACCACGTCACATTATTATTACATAGTCAACCCCCACCTCACCCCCATGGTGGTGGCCAATCAAAGCGCGCGGACGTCTGCCCGAACGTCCCGTAATCACACGGCGGCGGAGCATGCGCCCCCCGGGCAGCAAACGGGAGTGAGAGAGAGAGATAACAGACAGAGCGAGCGCGCTTCGCCAAATATAGACAGCGGGGAGAGGCTGGCAGTGGCAGTGGCAGTGGCGTTTGTGGTTTCACAAGGTGGCGGACATGCAGACGACACGGCTGGAGGCGGGTGTAACCAGTAGGAACCCCAACTTCCTGCTGCTACTGTTTTCCGGCCGATCGCCGGCTGCCCGCCGGGTTGCCCGAGAGGGACTGGGTTCGCAGTATGCGTGGGGAGAGACACGTGGGCAATCCAGTTTGACGGGATTCTAGAATCCGCCGGTTGCGTGGTGACGGCCTGCTCTCTGTCCGTTCTAGCTGGTCACCTAATTCCAGAGCATGGACTTCACTTTTTCTTATCAGATCGTCTGCATTTCTTTGAATATTTTCTTTCCTTTAATCTCTCTCACTCCCCTCATACTCTGCATTGGCCATGAAATGCAAATCACACATTTACATATATATATATTCAGATCACTTCCCAGTTCTAGATGACATGAGATAGATTGAGGTGCCATTGAGAACTTTCGGGGGGCTATTTTAAGCATTGGTGGCTGGTTCCTTGTACTTATTGTTTTGCAGCAGCAAGATTTGAAGGGATTCCGTTGACAGGTATTAATGAAGCGAATAGCAGCAGATGGTGAATCCCAATCTTGCTTCGTCTCAGGCTCAGGATCGACGAAGCCCAGGGTTAAGCGCGTACGTAGATGTGTACCCAAGGATAAGTCGCAAAACGCCACGCCAGGCCGCCGGAGCTCCGTTTACAGAGGGGTCACTAGGTGCTTATTTCTGATCAGAAACTTTGAAAGTAATTTTATGTTGGTAGAAGATTTCCGGATAGAACTGTGTAAAAGATTTAATCTTTCACAAATATAAATAACTGTGAAAATCTTCATTGTGATCAATGCGCCTTGTGAACTTAGCATCTCTCAAATTAAGCGGGTTATTCCGGTCTTAGTTATCATTTTAAAGTGTTGGATCTGAGATCGGACCACCATGATTCATGCTGTGTGCTTTCAATGTCACATGCTCAGGCACAGATGGACTGGTAGATATGAAGCACATCTCTGGGATAAGAACTGCTGGAATCAGGGACAAAATAAAAAGGGCAGGCAAGGTATCATCATGTCTTTCTAGTTTCAGGAGGCTGTTTCTTTCCTTTTTAGGCTTGATTTATGGCAATGTGCTTAGTTTGCATTTGGTTTCTAAATGTGATTTTGACATCAATTGAAATATATATGTTCTATGTCTGCACCCTGGCGTCGAAAATGACTCAACTCTTTACATGCAAGCTCAGTGTACCTAGGTATGTATGCAGGGCTTGAATTCCCAAAACATATTTTAGTGTCTTGTTTTGTAAAATGTACTTGAAGTTTCCAAGAAACAGACCCTCTGAGACTTGAATGATTGTCCTTGAACAACCAGGTGCATATGATGACGAGGAGGCTGCAGCACATACATATGACTTAGCTGCTCTTAAGTATTGGGGAACTGAAACTATCCTAAATTTCCCTGTGAGATTACACTCTCATCTGTATGATTTCAGAGTTTTATTGCACTATTTCCTATTACTTGACATTAAGCATAAATGCCATGATTGCATTGCCATTCCCAGTTAAACACCTATGCGAAGGAGCTCGAGGAAATGCAAAGTGTCAGCAAGGAAGAATATTTGGCTTCCCTGAGAAGGTAAGCTTCCATACAACATATGCAGCCTTTTCATTTTTAAACTCATCTGCATATACCGTTCTGAGCTGTCATCAATTGCATATACTCTATCGGCTAACCTTGGAAAAATATATGAATGAAACCTGCAAAAACAAACTATCACATATGAAGGGGTAGCACATTCAGTTTGAATGTGAATGTCTGGTTTTTTATATCTCATTATATGGTTCCTTTAGCTCTGTTGGTTTTGAAGTTTTGTAAAAACACACTGAGAAGGATGCTTCAGAATAACGAAATACCTAGAGAAAGTGGTAGTGTCTAAACACTGCTGGGATCCCACTCACCATGGCCCAATTGATATTGATTCCTGCCTTTTAAATAGGGTACATTAGAGATTTAGAGATTAATATAATGGACAAAACCATGGTTTCTCATCTTGAGCCGCAGCATCGGAAAGCTTAGAAATCTAGAGATTAATATAATGGACAAAACCATGTTTTCTCATCTTGAGCCGCAGCATCAGAAAGCTTAGAAATAGCTGATAAAAATAGTTGATAAGTTGACCAAGTCAAATTTACCTGAACCACCCTAAAACATCTCCATCATCAATCTGGGCCTCCCATATAAATCTGAATGTGTATATCACATGCTTTATCAACAGAAATCTGACAAAGGAAAACATTTCAGCAAATTCTTATCTGAAGAATAAATTGGGGTTCCGAAAGCCTAAAAAAAAACACTCGAGGATTATACTAAAAAAACTTACATTTCAGCAAATTCTCATCTGAAGAATAAATTGGGGATCTGAAAGCTTTAAAAAAAAGCACTCAAGGATTATACTAAAAAAGCTTGTACACTTAGTGAAGAACTTTTCAAAGAAAACTTGCACATTTCAGTGAAGAACCTTAGAATCTAGTAGCAGAGGGATAAACCAAACCCTAAAAATTTGGGCTTTGAAAATCAAAACTAGAAAAGCTTGAACATTTAACAGAGAAGCTTACAATTTACTAGCAGAGGAGAAACATACAATATATCAGCTGTGATCCTGGGTTACAGGGTTACACCGTTACACAAAGTGATCCTTGATGGCGATGCTGTACAGTGCCACTTCCTCCATTATGTTTTTATAAAGAGGTGCTTGAAGAGGGAAAACATTATCCATCATGTCTGAAACTGAGAAGAATCATGATTAGTTTCGACCTGCCCATTTACTATTTCGATCTGCCTTTTTACAATTACAACCTACTTATTTAGGATCCAGTCAATTCTACCAGGTAAAGTCTACCGTGTGAGAGAAGTATCACGTGGACAGCATTAATGGATTAAGATTAACACAACAACAATGTGGTTGATTTTTTTCCATCAAACACACTAGTGGATTACGCGGATAGGCTTCTCAAAATTTATTCTTAACAAATATTTTCTTGCTTCTTTTATAATTAATCACTTACTACTGCAATCTGTAGGAAGCATAAGCTATTCTCTTGGAGGAGTGAGTGAGTTCGGTGGGGAAAACAAAAGCTTAAGAGGAGAAAAACGTTTAAAATAAATTGAGATGTTTGACATTAATCTATTTACTTTTTCCTTTGACTGTTAAGATTCTTGTGATTTTTGAGACATTTTTGGTCGATTTTACCATTTTTGGTATTGTAAGTTTTACTTATATAATATGTAGAATTAAAGTGCTGAAAAGATTATAATTTTTTATGGGATGTGCATTCAAAAGAAACATTTTAAACCACCAAAATTCGTTCCTGCCAAAAAAAATCGTATCCGCTGAAAAGACTGAAACATGTAAGAGTTAAACTGCTCTCTTACTGTGTGTGGACAAAGTGTTTTGACAGAAGTTGAACCATAATTGATATAGTATTTGCTGAAAAGACTAAAACATCTGAGAGTTAAACTGCTCCCTTTCTCCATTATTGTGTGTGATAAAGTGTTTTGACAGAAGTTGAACAAAGTGTTTTAATAAGGCTCTCCTTTTTATCTCATATTTTATCTCAGGTTATCAAAATTTTGGGGAATTAGTGTAGGATTAAAATCACGTTCAAACATGTTAAAGTGTGTATTTGCCCTATTTGGGTGGGGCATGTTTTTGGATGTGCTTTGACAACATTATGCACTAGCAGGGAGAACACTTTTGGTCATTGATAAGAATTTATTAAAGGCAATAACTGTTTTAGATGTTGAGGCCAACCTGCAAGGAGAAAAGATTATGATAGTTTCGTACAAAGACTAGACTAGATTATGATAGTTTCGTAAGACTAGACTAGACTATGCAACAAAGGCAAGCAATATTTTACGGGCTATAGGCCCATTAATGCGATAGGGTTGTATAGGTTTAGTGCTAGATTATGTACCTGTTTAAATTTAGAAGTGAGTGACAAATTTAAGGGTGGTATGATTTAATGTTAGATTATGTATTTGTTTAAATGTAAAAGTGAGTGACAAATTTAAAGGTGGGTAGGTAACAAATCTAAAAATATACATATAATGAACTTATAGACTGAAAAATATGCATGGCCATGCAACAAATTGGGCATTGACACAAGAAACTCTCCGAGAGTGGGGGCTTTGACACGAGAAACTCTTCGAGAGGGATGTCAAAAGTTTTGAAGCACGGTTGGAATTTGGTTATGTTATTGGATTGTAAATTAATTAATGTAGTTATAAGCTAAGCTTGTAAGTTTTGCTGCAGGAGGAGCAGTGGGTTTTCCAGAGGAGTTTCAAAGTATCGGGGCGTAGCCAGGTATTTATTATTGGTGACACATTGCATGTTGAATGATAGACACGTGAGTTTGAACATAAATGTGTTAAATGAATATTGAGCAGGCACCATCACAACGGGCGCTGGGAAGCACGCATTGGCAGGGTTTTAGGCAACAAGTACCTCTACCTGGGGACATTCAGTAAGTTGCACGCGGCAATACCCCTACATACTGGTTGAATTGAATTGTTGTTAATGTTATATTGGGAAGGGATGATTCAGAAGTTGTGGAACAAAGTGCCCACAGAGTGTTGTTTTGATTTAATAATAATAATATTAAGAGTGCATTGTATTGCGTTGGTGGTGGTGCAGGCACCCAAGAGGAAGCAGCCAGGGCTTACGACATGGCAGCCATCGAATACCGAGGTTTGAATGCTGTAACAAACTTTGACTTGAGCCGCTACATGTCTCGTCTCCGTCCAGCGAAAGATATAATAAATAGCGATGGAGATGATGTTGTTGTTTCCAACGGGGACGACTCCGGTTCGAGTCTCCTCGTCCCCGCCGGCGTGCCCATCGAAACCTCGAACAACACCGACGACGACAACATGTCTTCCTTGCTGCTGTTGCAGCAGCCGCCTCAGCTTTCTTGGACGCCGCCCCAGCTCGAAGAAAAGGAATCGTCCAGTGCTGCACCAGAAGATCCCACTGACGACCTGGACCATCTTTTTAGTCAGTCATCAAAATTCAAGGAGATTATGGAAATTAGGAGTAGTGGCCACGGCCACGGCCACAAGGTGCCGGGAGTCGAATTAGAAGATTTGCACAATGTGGAAACCGCTAATTTCGCAGAAGATCTGGAGATGTTCTTCTCTAACTCGAGCAATATGCTGGGCTCCGATGCGGAGTTGTCACTTAACGTGGATTCTCCCGGCTCTGCCATGAACAATAATATGTTTTGCCAACCAGATCACCTGCACCTTCAAATGCCCTTCGACATGCATGACCTTTGTAGCGGCGAATTCCTGGATCTGGACCACCACGGCCAACAGCCCGAACTTGAATATCCGTTGATAGATCCCATCTCTTCTTTTCCTAATTTTGCAGTCAGGACTTGTTCCTGATCAATTCCACATCACCACAACAAAAAGAAGGGAGTTTAGTTTTAGTCATATATATATACATATATATATATATGCAACAATTAATATATATATATATATGCGTTGATTCTTCTCTTCTTTTTCAATAGAAGAACACTTATTTGGAGCCTTGGGTTTGAAGCTGTTAATTAATTTTGATGTGCTGTACTCTGCAACCCTCCTAATCGGCCGGCGTGCTGAGAGTTGCAGACACCAGCTTGTAGTTCAGTGCAAGTTACCCAAATAACAAACAATTGTAAGGAGCTCTACTTTATCTCCCGTTTTCCTCTGTCACTCATATCAATGCGAAAATCTTCACTTTGAGTTACACCACATATTCATTTCAACGCCATAAACTTGACTTCGAGTTACATTTATTTTTTAAATTAAACAACTTCAGACGATGGTATATACCTTCACAGTAAATTTCGTAACAGCAATTAAGTGATCCGTCAATTACACCGCGACTCAACTAAAATGGCCATGGAAGTATAGTCTGGGTCTTTCACTCGGCGCGTTACTCGAATTAAATATCACCGTAGTCTAATTATTAGTCTTTTTGGAACTTCTTTGGAATCTCGGCTCGCTATATATCAGCGTAGTGTGGACGAATTAAATATCACCTCGTCTAACCAATAGTCTTTTTCGGTATTTTTAGGAATATCGGCTGGCTAGATATCAGTGTAGTCTGGGCGTTTTGGATCTCAAACAATCTCATTATATCATTAATTTGTGGGATGTTTGAAATGTGTTTCCAATGCTAAAAGATTAAATAATCTTGTTTTATAGATCGTATTTTTATCTTCTTTTATAATTTGAGTGAGATCGTATTTTGGGTTGTGTGGTTTGGAATGTGTTTTTGAATATTAAGACATAATTATATTATTATTTTTTTTACCATTTTTTTATTTTTTGAAAAGTATTTTTAAAGTGTTAAATGAATTCTGGATGATACTCTAAGATTAAACGATTAAAATTAAAATTTATCATTAAAAATTTCTTTTGGTAAATTTTACCCAAATTAATTGGGAAAAGTCCAAAAAAAAAATAATATATATATGCATTTACCACACTTGAAAACAAATGTTATTATATGTCTCTGCATTCTAAATTTTTAATCAAAATTCAGATTAAAACTAGAAATGCATATATATATATATATATATAATATTATATATATTATATATAAATAAAAATTAAAATTAACTTATTAAATATTTAAATAATTTGAACCTTTATATTTTGTAAATTGCCAATTTTGAATTTAAATTATAAAAAAATTATAATAAGGATAAAGTAGATTGAGTTTATATATTTTTAATATTGATTAGACTATATCATAGCCATATTTAAGAATAACATCTAAAATTGAACTAATGACTTAATATCTGGATTTAAGACTTCAGTGGCTTATTTCTTTTGACTTAGTTACCGGAGAATCTACAGTAAGAACCATTTTTGCCAACGTTTCGAATCCCAACCAGGATCCATCATCAGGACCAATTGAATGCTTGATAGAAGAAGAGCTGATTTGAGAGATAAATAGTAAAAAGGACATAAAATTAAGATGAAGGTCAGCTGTCACTATTTTCCTGGTCAGCTGTCAGTATTTTCCTTTGATGAGAGATCGGCCAATTTCATTTAATAATTAATTTTTTTTATTTTTTTTACTAATAATTAGTATTTTAAAATTGTTAATATAATTTATTATTAATATAAATTAGAATTATTATTATTAATGTAAATTAAATTATAATTATTATTAACATAAATTATTATTAATATAATATTAATAATGAGAAAAATAATTATTATTATTATTAATATAAGAATTAATAATATCAAAATTATTAATATAAATTGTTACAAAATCAGAATTATTATTAACATATCTTACTAATTAGATTCCCTCTTATTATAATAAAATAATTTTAATATTAATTGTAAATATTAATAATAATAATAATATAATTAATATTATTATTATTATTATTATAATCAATAATGATAATTAACATTAATAATATTAATCTTGGAATATTGAATTAATATAATATGTTTAATTTTCTGTCCTCTTTAGTATTTATCTCTCAAATCAGCTCTTCTTCTATGAAGCATTCAATTGGTCTTGATGATGGACCCCGGTTGGGATTCAAAACGTTGGCAAAAAATGGTTCTTAAAGACTTAATATCTAACAATGCATTAGGAAGCACCGATAACCTCTATTCAATATCCAATAGAAAATATTAAAATATTAATGAATATTATCAATTATAACAAATAACTTGATATGGATCACAAAAGCCTAAATTCATCAAAATATATATATATATATATATATATATATATATAAAATTTTATTAACTTATTTATTATTTATAAATGTAATTCAAAAATTAATAAAACAAAATTAAAATTTGAAAGATAAATACCTTTTTACAATTTTAAAATTTTTTTATAAATATTCATAATTATTCATAAATATATTTGTAAATATAACTAAAAAATAAAATATTTTTTTTACATATTTTTCTCTAATAATATTTAATTTTATATTTTATACAATTTATATTTTCATATATATATATATTATATATATATATATTATATATATAATATCAAAAATTAATAAATGAAAACAATATTTTAGATTAAAATATTTTTTTAATATATATATATATATATTCTTTTATATATTTAAACTTTTTATATTTATTGAAATATTATATATTCTATATATAACTATTTATAAATATATAAATTTAATTTAAGTGTATATTGTGATGTCCCCATATAATTGTAATTATTTATTTACTGCAGTAAAACAAAAACTGGATTTTTATTATTATTTATGCAACTAAGACTTTATACGTTATGAATAAAATAAAGAATGGAGTGTTAACAAATCTTATAACTCTTTCATGCCAAGAAGTTGGGGAAGGTAGTTACCTAACCCTAACTACTTCCCTGAATGTGAATTCTCAAGGAAGGATCAAGAGGGTAATCTTTGGTACCTGAGATAATAGAGGAAAAAGGGGAATGAAGGATAATGACTTCTGAGATGTAAGACGATTGAAAGGCTTAATCTTGGTGCTGACCAGATAGTTGCAGATGTTGCGACTAATAAGTCTTACAAGAAAGTGTCTAATTGGTGAACAAGAGCTTGGGGGAGACTAGGCTTGAAAGCAAGTCTCAAGGTTGGGAGGAAAAATCGTCAACAAATAGTTAGCACTGGTGGATTACAATAAAAGCAAATCTTGAGGATAGAGATAAGTATTAAATTATGGTTTGAAACAGTATAATTTTCTAGCACATGTTGGGTTGAAATGTTACAGTAGGTTTATCACTTATATTGCAGTATTTAAATTAAAGAATTTGTCTGATATTTCAATATTTAAATTAAATAATTGGTGGATTATAATAGAATGTGTCGGATATTTCAGTATTTAAATTAAATAATTAGTGCAGTAAAAGAAAATCTATAGAGATAAGTATTAAATTCTGAAGTATGCCATGCACTATTTTGAAATAGGAGAGTATAATTATGTAGCACATGTTGGGTTGGAATGCTACAGTAAGTTTATCACTTTTATTGCAATATTTAAATTAAAGAATCTGTCTGATATTTCACTTTTATCGCAATATTTAAATTAAAGAATCTGTCTGATATTTCACTTTTATCGCAGTATTTAAATTAAGAATTTGTCTGATAAGCGAAGCATGAATGACTTTCGAAAGAAAGAAAGGAGAGTAGTACTGAAAGTAGATAGATATTTTAATTTTAACCTACCAAGATTTACGAGGAAATAGATGAACCTTCCTAACAAATACATGTAAAAGGGAAAAGATACGAAAGAGTAGCTAAGGACTCATTCTGAATTAAAAAAGATAAGCAAGTACAAAATACCAAGAAATATATCCATGGTAGGAATGAAGCTTCTGTGAAAAACGAATGCAAACTTTCAAGAAAATATTGGTAAAGTATATTTTTCTTTCTTTAAAAAAAAAGAAAAAGAAAAGCCTCATAGGCGATTAAACCTTACTGTGTATAGACTGAGTATAAACAGATGTTAACTACCTACAAGCCTATATATTTCAGCATTGTCAAACTCTAAATAGAACCTACTAATGGAAAATTGGGTAAATAACAAATAAACTTTCCGGAAATCATACATTATAACCTAAGTCAAGTCATGAGATAGAGTTTAAGCGGAAACAGTTATTGAACCATGAATACTCAAATAAACTTAAACATAGTCTAGAAATTTACGAGAACAGTCTTACAAGAAAACGAAAAGCTAGTTTTGGGTAACCCCAAATCTAATAGAAGGAGAACATAATGTATAGATAAGTGTAACTGTCCAAATAATAGAAGTGGACACTGCTTATCATCAATTAACCAAACAGATAAAGTTTCCCAATACATTAACCAAACAATACTACGGAACGGAGATAAAGTCCAAGGGTTGCAAACGACATATGATGTATTAACGAGTATACAGGAACCCAAATCATTAAAAGCTCAGAACCTTGTAAACAGTCGCCCTATGGATATACTCATATACATTTGAAAATGGACACAAAACAAAATAATAGATCAAGACTGCAAAGTACCCATTTAATAGTATCAATGGCGGCATTGAACCAGAAGAAAACAATATCCTATTACCATAAAATTTAAGTTACATCGTGTGGTGTCCCAATTAAACAATATTAAAAACTGAATTCTAAGTAGTCTGTGACAAGTGAAGATAGTCTAGGAAACCCAGGACTGGAACACCGAAAACTAAGCAAGTAATTCGTCTTACCTAGTAGAAGGAGGCGACCTGAAGGGGTAACAGAGATAACCAATTTTGTGGAAAATGCCTTGGGCCACGAAGGCCCTTCGTGCCTTTCTCGCTATCCTCGGCAACCAAAACACAGAAACAGTAAAAACATCGTTAGAAAATACTCGAATCTAAAATCGATTAACATATATACTAGCTGAGACTCTAAAAAATAAAAGAGTAAGTAGGATATGTCGTGCACATTATTACCTAAAGGATGGCGCCATGCATAGAACCCTTTGAGACAGAGAACCAAACCACCTGAAGCATCAAGCAACCATCTAGTAGCTGGTGGAAACCAGAGCACACAACTGAAATGTGAACCATCAGAAGGCCAGAACATGAGCACAATTAGATGAAAACACAGAGTCGAGAGCCATAGTCACAAGAGGGACTTACTACCAAGTAGAGACAAGTTACAAATTCCAAGGAGTACTCCATGCAGTAGAGTAAAGGGTGGAGCCAGAGACCGTCCGATGAACAAAGCCAAGGGAGAATGTCGATGATGCACAATTTCCCATGCAGTAGCGGACAACTGGAGATCAACACGAGCTCTCTGGAAGGAAATTCCCGCTTACTCTTGGGTTGGGGATTCTAATGCCATGTGTTAGAATTAATGCACATAAGTATGATGTACGCCATTGTAAATATGTTAAATGTGACTGCAAATAAAATTTGAAATGTGTTATGTAAGCTTTTGATTATGACAAATACGATTGAATAAAAATAATGGGGTAGGGTATCCTAGATGCCAGATAATCAACGCATAAATGATTCAAAATATTACAAAGATTTTCCATAATAGTTGTTTAAGTTATGGTAAATCACATTGTAATAATGACCTTTACTATTATATATATATATATATATATATATATAATATATATATAAAGTATTTAGTATGGGATATGTGACAAGTGGTATCAGAGCACTTAGGTTACAAAGTTGAGGCCTTTGGAAAACTAATAATTAACAGTGTTTGTGAATTACATAGTGGAAGAAGGAAGAGTAGCTAACATGAGGAGGACAGACAACACACCTCATAGATCCATGACAGGTTTAGGATTTGCATATTTTCAAGAACCCAATCCTGAAGTATGGGTACAATTGGGAGAAGAACCGCGCAACACCAATATGAAAATTCTAGAAACTATACAAGAGTTAAAGGATGAGATGGCCCGGTTATAGGAAGATAACGAAATATTAATGCAGGAACAAGAAAATATTATGAAGAGTCTATCGGATATACAAAATTGGCAATAGCTAATTCCCAACCCAGAACATGGACATATGATAGGAGATTAATAATATCGGACATAATACTTAGAGAGGGAAGGAGGAGAATAAAATTAAGAAGAAAAATTTGATAACGCATCAGAACATAAAGCACAAAAAAGAAAAAGGACATAACTGCAAGGGGAATTTCGGAAAATAAAATGCCCCTCTTTGATGGTGAGCAAGAAGAATCAGCTGAAGCCTGGGTTATTAATATGAATAAGTACTTCCAACTGTATGAATACGATCATAATTTAAAAGCTCGCTTGGCTATTTTCCAGCTGCAAGGAAAATCCACCTTGTGGTGGGAAGAAGTAAAGACTGTGTAGGGAGTGAATGAGCAAAGCATAATATGGGAAAATTTTCAAAGATATTTTAAAGAAATATGCTTAACTGAACAATTCTATAATGAAAAGGCAAAGGAGTTTCATGATCTACAATTGGGGCAACTAACCATGGATGAGTTCATTACAAATTTCACATCCTTACTTTGGTATGTTCCCTACATACGAGAGGAGAAGGTGAAAGTGCAGCGGTTTATGAGTAGTCTGTCGTTGTTCATGAATGAGCGCCTTGAGTTCGATAATCCAAAACCCATGGATGTGGTCATACAGAAAGCACGAATATGCTATCAGCAAAGCAGACAAAAGGGAGATGTGGGGAAAAGGTGGACTGACAAAAAGGGGATTAAGTTCCCTATTGGGAACAATTCTATAATCAATAAATGACCTCATAGGGGACAAGTAAAAAGAAATCTGAATAGAAATCAATCCATATTTAGGTCTCCCAATCAATCCAAAACCAACGAGTAGTCAGGCAGAATAGAAGTTAAAATAGCAGCAAGACCCCTAGTGCAATGTTGGGGATGTGGAGGACCACATTATATCAAAAATTGCCCCAACCGCAAGGGTACCGATCAAATTTCACGGATTTAGGAGGCATCCATCATAGGAGAAGTGGCTAGAAGCATCCCAAAAATCAATGCTTCCCTTGAAGACCATCAGGCAGAATACTAGCTGACGATGGTGGAATTTGAAGGTAAAATTTTTGACCAAATATATCTGTTTTAATTGACCTAGGAGCTACATTAAGTTATGTTAATCATAAGATAATATATCAGTGTTGTTTACAAGTTGTTAATTTTAAAAATCCCTGGTTAGTACAACTAGCCACCGAGGCAAAGAGATGTGTGTTGGCCAAGGTCAGCATCTGCCCCTTGAAAATAGCAGGACAATCTTTAGTGGCAGCATCGTATGATGTTCTAATAGGCATGGACTGATTGGAAAAGAATTGGTCCCTCATAAAATGTAAAACCAGAGCTATCTGCTACCTGGATGAGGAAGGAAAGAAGCAGGAAATTCAAGGCATAATAAGGTCTTTAAAAGTGACCAATAACTGCCTCTCAGTTAGAAAAGTGCATCAGAAAAGGATGCCAAATCTATGACATTCAAGTAGGGTATGCCAACACAAAAGATAAATATGCCTCCATAGAAAGTATACCTGTAATATAGGATTTTCTAGATGTATTCCCTGAAGAGTTTCTAGGACTCCCTCCAAAAAGAGATATAGACTTCACCATTGAGTTGATACTGGGAGTTGCTCCAGTGTCCCGAGCTCCTTATTGCATGAGCATATTGGAGTTGACATAATTAAAAATGCAGTTACAATAACTGTTGGATAAAAAATACATCCACCCAAGTGTATCACCTTGGGGATCCCCATTACTTTTCATTAAAAGGAAGGATGGGACCCTGCATATGTGCATGAGCTACAACGAGCTAAATAAGTTGACTATAAAAAATAAATACCCATTACCTCGTATAGATGAGTTGTTTGATCAGGTAAGGGGTGCAATAGTGTTTTTAAAGATAGACCTATGTTCAGGATACCATCAGATCAGAATCAAGGAAGAAGACCTAGCTAAAACAACCTTTAGAACTCGTTATAGACATTACGAGTTCGTTGTGCTACCCTTCAGACTGACTAATGCTCCCGCGACCTTCTCTCATGAACAATATATTATACTGACTTATTCTTAGAATATAGAAGAACATAAATAACATCTCAGGATAGTGCTGCAGACTCTCCAATAACATCAATTGTATGCTAAGTACAACAAATGTGATTTCTTTCAAGAGCTGATTCAGTATCCAGGACATATCATTACCAAGGATGGCATTGCCATGGTCCCCGAGAAGATAAAAACTATAATGGAGTGGTTGGTCCCAAAGGACGTGGCAGATATAAGGTCCTTCATGGGTTTAGCCAGGTACTACTAGTGATTTGTTGAAGGGTTTTCCAGGGTAGCATACCCCATTACCTCCCTGTGGAAGAAAGGAAAAATCTTCAAGTGGACAATAGAGTGCCAAAAGATTTTCGACCAACTTAAGAATTTACTAACCACTGTGCCTAACTTAAGCATCACAGACCCAAATAAGGACTACGTGTTTTGTATAGATGCCAATAAAGAGGGAGTTGGAGGTGTGACCTATGAATCTAGAAAACTTAAGGAGCACGAGCAAAAATATTCAGTCTCTGACTTGGAGCTAAAAGATTTTATTCATGCACTAAAGATGTGGCGACATTATCTGATGGGTAAGAAATTTCTCTTAATGACTGATCATCATAGCTTAACCAACTATTTTAAGCAGCCCACCTTGAATGTCAAGCAAGCCCATTGGATCGAATTTTTAAGTGGTTTTGACTCTGAGATCAAACACTTGAAAGGTAAGGAGAATCAGGTGCAAATGCTTTGAGTCAGAAGGTACACTATAATTATGAAGTCTCTTACATTGATGTGCTAACTACCTTCAACGAGTTGATCAAGGAGGTAGTCGGGCATGATCCAGAATGTCAAATCTTATGCCAGCAAGCTAAAGTTTCAAACAACCATGAACAACAGCTGGGATACGAAATAAACCATGAAGGTATGCTAATTTATAAAGGAAGAATGTATGTGCCTAACTAGAAAAGCGTTAAAGACTTAATTTTAGATGAGTATCATAAGATCCCATATGAAGCCACCTTGGTTACCAGCAGCTGATTACTGCACTTAGAAAGGAATATTTCTAGCCTGGCATGAAAAAGAATTTAGCCGAGTATTTGGCTCACTATTTGGAATGTCAACAAGTTAAAATAGAACAATAACATCCAACCGGATTACTACATCCACTGCCAATACCAGAATGGAATGGGACCATTTCCATTGATTTCATTACAAGACTATCTAAGTCCAAAAAGCAAAATGACTCAATAATGGTGGTAATGCATAAGTTGAGCAAATCTACCTATTTCATACAAGTGCCATCAACCTACAAGGTTGTGCAGATTGCTAGCATATTTATGCAAAATATTATTATATTACATGGGCTATTGAAAATTATAATTTCTGATATTGATGTAAAATTTACGTCAGCTTTTTGGAAATCTTTGTTTGAGGGGTTGGGTACACAACTACATTTCAGTACCGGTTACCACCCTCAAACGGATAGGAAAACCAAGCGAGTAAATCAGGTACTGGAGGACATGTTGTGAACTTATGTAATGCATCAACCCTCCAAAATGGGAGGATTACATACATTTGGTATAATTTTCTTATAACAACAACTATCATATGTCATTAGCAATGAGTTCGTTTGAGGATTTGCATGGACACAAATGTAGAACACCTTCGAGTTGGGGAGGGCTAGAAGATAAGTTGATGCTAGGACCTAAGATGTTAAAGAAAATGGAGGAGATTGTCTATAAAGCTTGTTCCAATATAAAGGCCGCTCAAGACTGACAAAAGAACTTTTCTAACCAAAAAAGGAATTTCTAGGAATTTCAAATTGGAGATCACGTCTATGTACGAGTATGGGCTAAAAATAGTACATTACAGTGGAGTGGATGTGCTAAGTTATGTCCCTTTCTAGATCTTGGCACGAATCGGGCGAGTAGCCTACCAGCTCGCCTTGCCGAGCACATTCGTGTGCACAACGTTTTCCATGTTTCCGTATTAAAAAATTATGTTTATGATCCTAAGCATATAATCAATTGGCAAGATATACAGGTAAAACAACTTTAATAAATCTGACAAAGCAAAGCATCAATGGTATAAGGAACTAACTAATTTTTTTTTGTAGGTTGAACCAGAAGGCGAGTTCTCGGTCAAACCTCTAGTTATACTCAATCGAAGAGAAGTAATGTTGCAGAAACGGGTTATCACCTAGGATAAAGTGCAATGGCAGCACTTTGGGCCAGATGAGGCCACCTGGGAGGATGAGCATGTTATGAGGGAAACTTGTCTGAATCTATTTGCAGCAGAAAGACATCAAGATGATGTCCGATCTTAGGGGGAAGAGTTGTGATCTCCCCAGATAATTGTAATTATTTATTTACTGCAGTAAAACAAAAACTGGATTTTTATTATTATTTATGCAATTAAGACTTTATCAGTTATGAATGAAATAAAGAATGGAGTGTTAACAAATCTTGTAACTCTCATGCCAAAAAGTTGGGGAAGGTAGTTACCTAACCCTAACTACTTCCTTGAATATGAGTTCTCCAAGGAAGGATGAAGAGAGTAATCTTTGGTACCTGAGATAACAGAGGAGAAAGGGGAATGAAAGATAATGACTTTCTAGCTGAGATGTCAAACGTTGAAAGGCTAAGTTTGGTGGTGACCAGATAGCTATAGATGTTGTGACTGATAAGTCTTACAAGAAAATGTCTAATTGGCGAGCAAGAGCTTGGGGGAAGATTGGGCTTGAAAGCAAGTCTCATGGTTGGGAGGAAAAATCGTCAACAAATAGTTGGCACTGGTGGATTACAGTAGAAGAAAATCTTCAAGATAGGGATAAGTAATAAATTATGAAGTATGCCATGCATTTTTTTGAAATAGGACATTATAATTCTGTAGCACATGTTGGGTTGAAATGTTACAATAATTTATCACTTTTATTGCAAAATTTAAATTAAATAATCGGTCTGATAAGAAGAGCATGAATGACTGTTGAAAGAAGGAAACAAGAGTATTACTGTAAGTAGATAAGACAATATCTAAAGATTTTAATTTTAACCTACTAAGATTTTTGAGGAAATACATGAACCTTCCTAACAAACAGATGTAAAAGGGAAAAAATATGAAAGAGTAGCTAAGGACTCATTTTGAATAAAAAAAGATATACAAGTATGAAATACCAAGAAATATATCCATTTTAGGAATTAAGCTTATGTGAAAAACAAAGGAAAACTTTCAAGAAAATATTGGTAGAGTATATTTTTCTTTCTTTAAAAAAAAAAAACCCGTAGGGAATTAAACCTTACTGTGTATAGGCTGAAAGTATAACCATGGATTAAATACTTACGAACCTATATATTTCAACATCATCGAACTCTAAAGAGAACCTACCAATGGAAAATTGGGTAAATAACAAATAAAATTTTCGCAAATCATACATTATAACCTAAGCTGAGTCATGAGACAAATTTTAAGCGAAAACAATTGTTGAACCATGAATACTAAAATAAACTTAAACATAGTCTAGAAATTTATGAGAATGGTCTTACAATAAAATGAAAAGTCGGTTCTAGGTAACCCCAAATCTGATAGAAGGCAAATAGAATGTATAGACAAGTGTAATCGTCCAAATAGCAGAAGTGAACACTGCTTATCATCAATTAACCAAACAAATAAAGCTTCGCAATACCTTAACCAAACAATACTCCGGAATGAAGATTAAGTCTAAGGGCAACAAACGGCATATGATGTATTAACGAGTATACAAAAACCCAAATCATTAAAAGCTCAGAACCTTATAAACAATTGCCCTATGAATATACTCATATACATTTGAAAATGGCCGTAGAACAAAACAATAGGCTGAGACTGCAAAGTACCCATTCAATAGTATCAATGGTGGCATTGAACCAGAAGAAAAGTATATCTTATTACCATAAAATTTAAGGTACATCGTGTGATGTCGCAATTAAACAATATTACAAACTGATTTCTAAGTGGTTTGTGACAAGTGAAGATAGTCCAAGAAACCTAGGACTGGAACACTAAAAACTGAGAAAGCAATTTGTCTTACCTGGTAGAAGGAGGCGACCCTAAAGGGGTAACAGAGATAACCAGTTTTGTGGAAAAATCCCTGGACGATGAAGGCCCTCCATGCCCTTCTTGCCATCCTAAACAACCAAAACACAGAAACAGTAAAAACATCATCAGAAAATACTCGAGTCTGAAATCGATTAACATATATACTAGCCGAAACTGTGAAAATTAAAAAGGTAAGTAGGATACAATGCACACATTATTACTTGAAGGATGGCACCATGCATATAACCCTTTGAGACAGTGAACCAGACCACATGAAGCATCAAGCATCTAGCTATTAGCCGGTGGAAATCAAAGCATGCAACCGAAAGGTGAACCATCAGAAGGCAGGAACATGAGCACAATTAGATGAAAACATAGAGCCAAGAGCCAGAGTCGCAACAGGGACTTGCTACCAGGCGGAGACAAGTTAAAAATTCCAAGGAGTACTCCATGCATCAGAGTAAAGGGTGGAGCTATAGACCATCTGATGAACAAATCCAAGGGAGACCATCGATGATGCACACTTTCTCGTGTAGTAGTGGAAACCTGGAGATCAACATGAGCTCTCCAAAAAGAAATTCCTGCAATCTCTTGGGTTGGGGATTCCAATGCCAAGTGTTAGAATTAATGCACATAAGTATGATTTACGCCATCATAAATATGTTAAATGTGATTGCAAATAAAATCCGAAATGTGTTATTTAAGATTTGAATTATGAAAATATGATTGAATAACATTAATGGGGTAGGTTATCCTAGATGCGGGATAATCAATGCGTAAATGATTCAAAATATTACAAATATTTTCCATAATAGCTGTTCAAGGTATGGTAAATCACATGGTAATAATGACCTTTTTAAATACATATATATACATGTATATACATACATACATATACATATACATATACATATACATATACATATACATATACATATACATATACATATACATACATATACATATACATTATAAATATACATATACATATATATATATATATATAATATATATATATATATATATATATATATATTATATATATATATATATATATATATCGAGATCGAGAGAGAGAGAGAGAGAGAGAGAGAAAGAGATATTAATAAAGTATTTAGTATGGGATATGTGATAAGTGGTATCAAAGCACTCAGGTTACAAAGCTGATGCCTCTAGAAAACTAATAATTAACAGTGTTTGTGAATTACACAGAGGAAGAGTAGCTAACATGAGGAGGATAGGCAACACATCTCATAGATCCATGATAGGTTTAGGACCTGCATCTTTTCAAGAACCCAATCTTGAAGTATGGGTACAACTGGGAGAAGAACTACGCAATAACAATATGACAATCCTGGAAACTGTACAAGAGTTAAAGGATGAGATAGCTCGATTATGGGCAGACAATGAAATATTAATGCAGGAACAGGAAAATATTATTAAGAGTCTATCAGATAGACAAAATTAGTGACAACCCATTCCCAGCCTAGAATACAGGCATATGACAAGGGAGCAAGAATATCAGATAGAATACTTAGAGATGGAAGGAGAAGAATAAAATCAAGAAGAAAAATATGATAATGCATCAGAACATAAAATGCAGAAAAGACAAAGGACAAAACTGCAAGGGGAATTTCAAAAAATAAAACAACCTCTCTTTGATGGTGAGCAAGAAGAAGTAGTTGAAGCCTGACTTGTTAACACGAATAAGTACTTTCAGCGGTATGAATACAATCATAATTTAAAAGCTCGCTTGGTCATTTTCTAGCTGCAAGGAAAAGCCAACTTGTGGTGGGAAGAAGTAAAGACTGTGCAGGGAGTGAACGAGAAAAGCATAACATGGGAAAAATTTCAAAGATATTTTAAAGAAAGATACTTAACTGAATGATTCTATGACAAAAAGGCAAAGGAGTTTCATGATCTACGATTGGGGCAGCTGACAATGGATGAGTTCATTACAAAATTCACATCCTTACTTCAGTATGTTCCTTACATATGAGAGGAGAAGGTGAAAGTGCATCATTTATCAGCAGTCTGTCGTTGTTCATGAAGGAGTGCCTTGACTTCAATAATCCAAAAGCCATGGATGAGGTCATATGGAAAGCATGAATATGCTATCAACAAAGGAGACAAAAGGGAGATGCAGGGAAAAGGTGGACTGACAAAAAAGGGATTAAGTTCCCTATTGGGATCAAAGGAAACAAGTATTTAATCATACTTGTCAACATTTCAAATCCCAATAGGGATCCATCATCAGGACAATTTCTGAATGATCATTCAGAAATTATCCTGAGGATGGATCCCTGTTGGGATTTGAAACGTTCACAAGTATGATTATTATTGTGGATACTCCGAGATTCAACTTGAAATAAATGAACCATAGATGCCTCAAATCCAAAAGTATATAATCAATAAAGGACCTCACAGGGGACAAGTAAACATAAATCTGAATAGAAACTAATACAAATTTAGGCCTCCCAATGAATCCAAAACCAACGAGCAGTCATGTATAACAGAAGTTGAAATAGCAACAAGAACCCCAGTGCAATGTTGGGGATGTGGAGGACCACATTATATCAAAAATTTCCCCAAGCACAAGGGTACTGATCAAATTTCATAGATTCAGGAGGCATCCATCGTAGGAGAACTAGCTAGAAGCATCCCAAAAATCAATGTTGCCCTTGAAGACCATCAGGTGGAATACCAGCCAACCATGGTGGAATTCGAAGGTAAAATTTTGCCAAAAATATATATGTTTTAATTGGCCCAGGATCTACATTAAGTTATGTTAGTCCTAAGATAGTAGATCAGTGTTGTTTACAAGCTGTTAAGTTTAAAAATCCCTGATTGGTATAGCTAGCCACCCGGGAAAAGAGATGTGTGCTGGCCAAGGTCAACAACTACCCCTTCAATATAGCAAGACAGTCCTTAGTGGCAGACTTGAATGTATTTCCCCTAGGATCGTATGACGTTCTAATAGGCATGGACTGGTTGGAAAAGCATTGAGTTGATACCGAGAGCGCTTTGGTGTCCCAAGCTCCTTATCGCATGAGCATACCGAGTTGACATAATTAAAAATGCAGTTACAAGAACTGTTTGATAAAAAATACATCCGCCTAAGTGTATCACCTTGGGGAGCCCCAATACTTTTCGTTAAAAGGAAGGATGAGACCCTGCGTATGTGCATGGACTACCGCAAACTAAATAAGATGACCATAAAAAATAAGTACCCATTACCTTGTATGAATGAGTTGTTTGATCAGGTAAGGGGTGCAATAGTGTTTTCAAAGATAGACCTATGTTTTGGATACCATCAAATCAGAATCAAAGAAGAAGACATAGCTAAAACATCCTTTAGAACTCGTTATGGACATTATGAGTTCATTGTGCTACCCTTCCAACTGACTAATGCTCCCGTGACCTTCATGTGTCTCATGAACAATATATTCTATCAATACTTAAAGTTTGTTTTGATCTTTATTTACGATATACTGATTTATTCTCGGAATATAGAAGAACATAAAGAACATCTCAAGATAGTGTTGCAGACTCTCCGAGAACATCAGTTGTATGCTAAGTACAACAAATGTGATTTCTTTTAAGAGCAGATTTAGTATCTAGGACATATCATTACCAAGGATGGCATTGTCATGGACCCCGAGAAGATAAAAACTATAATGAAGTGGCTGGTCCCAAAGGACATGGCAGATATAAGGTCCTTCATGGGTCTAGCCAGGTACCACCAATGATTTGTTGAAGGGTTTTGCAGGGTAGCATACCCCGTTACCTCCCTGCAAAAGAAAGGAAAATTCTTCAAGTGGACAATATAGTGCCAAAAGAGTTTCAACCAGCTTAAGCATTTACTAACTACTGCGCCTATCTTAAGCATCACAGACCCAAATAAGGAATATATGGTTTGAATAGATGCCAGCAAAGAGGGAGTTAGAGGTGTGTTAATGCAAGAAGTCGAATTCATTGCCTATGAATCTAGAATACTTAAGGAACACGAGAAGAAATATTCAGCCTATGACTTGGAGCTAACAGCTGTTATTCATGCCCTAAATGTTAGAAAATTATATATTACAGAGTAATGGAACACATAAAATATTGCAGAAATATAAACACAGAATACGCATAAAACAAGAGAGACATAGATATACGTGGTTCACCTAGTTTGGGCTACGTCCACGGAGAAACAACCAGTCCTTCTCTTATTATATTATCCAACAAACTGAAGAGATACAACCTACAACCGATCCGTTGTAACTCCCTCTTCACTCTAAATCTCCTCTCTTTTCCTCACTCAGAATATAGATTTTCATAAACGCAATGCAATTCCCTCATACATAGTGAGGGGTTGCCTTTTAGGGCAAAAAACCCTAAACTAAACATAACTTCTACCGTCAGATCATCTGCTTAATGAACGGCCTAGATTGACTAGAAATTACTATACTTTTACAAGGCAATTTTACATATGTGTTTAGCTTCGGGGGACCGCT
>APFE031446111.1:0-16052 GCA_000404065.3 Pinus taeda | reverse complement strand
GGTTTTGCATTCTGCATATTAAACCTTTTCAACACCTTTTCTATGTACTCACTTTGAGACAATGTTAATTTGCGATTCTTCCTGTCTCTAGTTATTCTCATACCAAGGATTTGTTTTGCAGCACCCAAATCCTTCGTTGCAAATGAGTTTGACAATTTTCTTTTGGGCACATTTATCTCCTGCATGTTAGAACCTGCAACAAGTATGTCATCTACATACAATAACAATATAATATAGCTGCCATCATTTTTCCTTTTGAGATAAACACAATGAGCAAAGTGACATCTAGTATAACCTTGTTCAGACATAAACCTGTCAAATTTTAGATACCACTGCCTTGGAGCCTATTTTAAGCTCACAAGCTCTTCTTCAACCTACACACTAGTTTCTTCTTCCCTTTTACCTCATATCCTTGTGGCTACTGCATATATATCTCTTCCTCCAAATCCCCATGGAGAAAGGTTGTATTTACATCTAACTGCTCAAGATGCAGTTCTTCAGCTACTACTAGACTTAGAATAGTTCTGATTGAAGTCATTTTCATAATAGGAGAAAATATCTCATCAAAGTCTATACCCTTTTTCTGCGCAAACCCTTTCACCACAAGTATAGCTTTATACCTTTTTCTACCTCCATCTTCTTCCTTCAACTTGTAAACCCATTTATTCTGCAATGTTGTTTTACCTGCAGGAAACCTAACTAAGTCCCAAGTCTGGTTATGTGCTAAGGAGTCCATCTCTTCTTTCATGGCTTGCTCCCACTTCTTCCTGGTTTCTAGCTGCACTACTTCTTCATAACATTTTGGTTCACCAGAATCAGAAGGAGAGTATCATTCAGGGGGTCTAATTATCCTGGTAGATCTTCTAACACCACTTTCAGCTGTTTGAGGTACTTGTTGCTGTTGTGGTTGTTGTTCTAGCTGTTGATCATTATGATTTTCAGGCACCATTACTTTTTCTGTGATATCGTCAAACACTGTGTATTCTCTATTTTCTTTTTCCTGTTTCTTTTCCTGTAGTTGATCCTTATACAAAACCTTTTCATCGAATATTACATCTCTACTCCTAATGATTTTATGTTTTTCATAATCATAAAAGCGATAACCAAAATCATTAACACCATATCCAATAAAGGTACATTTCTTTGATTTTGCCTCAAGATTTGTTCTATTTTCTTTATTAATGTGGGCAAAGGCTTCACAACCAAAAGTCTTTAAAAAGAGTAGTTTACCTTTTTACCTATCCATGCCTCCTTTCGAATACCACCATCCAAGGAACTTGAAGGCCCTCTATTTATTAGATAAACAGTAGTATCTACAGCATTTGCCCAAAATTGTAAAGGCAATTCTGCATGCAATCTCATGCACCTTACACGCTCCATGATTGTCCTTTTCATCCTTTCTGACACACCATTTTCTTGTGGTGTTCCTGGAACTGTCTTCTCTCTGCAAATTCCATTCTCAGAATAGTACCTATCAAACTCTTTGTTGCAATATTCACTTCCATTGTCTGATATGAGACACTTCAACCTTTTTCCTGTCTCATTTTCAACAAAAGCTTTCCATTTATTGAAAGTATCAAATACATCAGATTTATTTCGAATACAATAAATCCAGGTTTTCTGGTTGCATCATCAATAAAAGTAACATAATAACGAGAGCCACCAAGAGATGATACCTGAGCAGGTCCCCATACATTTGTATGCACAAGCTCTAATTTTTCTCTCTTCTTTTCTTTCCAAACTCTAAGGAATCCGTCTCTCTTCTATTTTCCATAAACACAATTCTCATAGAATTTTAAATCAACATGCTTGAAACCTGGCAACGAATTTCTTGAGTGAAGAATCTACATCCCCTTCTCACTCATGTGCCCGAGCCTATGATGCCACAATGTCGTATCTTCTCCTGTAGAGGTTAAAGCATTAATAGAATTAGAAATACCATTGCATAAATACAATGTACCAACCTTTCCTCCTTTCTCTATTACCAGGGATCCTTTAGTGACCTTCCAGGTTTTATCTGTGAAAGTAGTTATGCAACCTTCACCTCCCAATTGCCCTATTGAAATCAGATTTTTCTTCAGATATAGAACATGCTTTACCTCCTTTAATAGCCACTGATTTCCATTTTGCTATTTTATGAAAATTGTACCCATTCCAACGATTTTACAGGGTTTATCATCACCCAATCGAACCTGTCCAAAATCTCCTTGAACATTGTTAGCTCTGTTATGTACTTCAGCATTTGGAAGACCAAATACTAGCTTGGCCGTGTGTTTTTTACAAATAGGGAGCTCGCATCAGCCTGTTTCCTTCTTCTCCTTCATTTTCCTTCTACTCTCATAGCCCCCGCTATCTCTGTTTTCCTCCAAAATCCTAAATAAACCCGCTTTCCCTCAGGTCCCCGGGCGCAAAGTTTAAACCCACAAGACCGTGATCGCATAACCGCGCACTGTTTGCAAGCCCTTTCCTATCACATCAATCGAAAGCCCATGCAATCAAACCCACGCCGTCCGATCATCTCCGTCACGATCGGACGACATTCGCTCCTCCCGCTATCGCAAACTAACCGAGTGATAATGTGCGATCAAAGCGGTTTCTGCCCTGTCCCATTCGCCATGCGTCGCCTGGTGATTGTGATCGCTTATCCTTGTATGATTACCACTGTGAGCCCAAAGCGGTGTGATACATACCACTTACCACCCACTCGCCCATCCCGACGTGTTAACTCTCCATGCACCTTTTCCGCCCGATAGCCGTTGGATCTGTCCGCCCGAGATCCAACGGCTCATGATCGCTTTGCCCCGTTTCCTCCCGATTTCTCCTGCTGAACCATATCTGTCGTCCATCTACATAATCCAACGGCTAATATTTGTTCCCGTCCTACCCATTAGTTTTCCATGCAGTCTTCGTGTCCTTGACCTGTACCATGCATCCGAAGGACGAAGGTGGCCAGTGTTCAGTACTCCAAGCAGTTACTGCTCAACAACTGCATTCAAGAGTAGCATGGCCGAAGAACGAGAAGGACAAGCCTCGAACAGCTAAACGCATTTATCAGTTATGGAATTTCTTCCATATGACACTTCACCTGCTCGAGGAGTACAACAGAGCATCCAAGAAGATCAATTTTGCTCACTGAAGCAAGCAAACTGCACCAATGACTCCATCAGATAGTTAAAGTGGTTGGTGGTCTATTATGACCCCTCCACACATAGAATAGGAGACATCTTTGTAATCAAACTCTATATATACCCGAAAACACAATGTAGTCAGGGTTGATGGTTGTTGTTTTGATGTAAGGTTCAATTTCTGAGACTGTAACTACTTTGATACTTGCAATGTCTCGTCTTCATTTTCAGCTAATACAAGCTTCTTTTGCTGTTAATTGCTCACTTTCCATTTCTATTCTGTTCTAGCCTGTGCCTGTTATGCAGTTTTCTTAAACTCTTGATGTTTAGCATTAGAGGAGCTGTCATCCTACCTCTGTGTTAAAATCTTGTATGTATCAGTGAATGTGTTATTTAGGTTTCTATTTACTTAGTGCTAGAGAGATGTCATGTTTTCTGTGCATTAGGAAATAGATCTGCAGACCTCTTTACTAGTTGTAGCCAGCCATCACATGGTCTTGTGCATCTGCTGGTGTGGTCAGTATTCTCCATATTCACCCAATCCCTAAACTGCGAGTAATTGGTGGTCTAAAGCCTTGTAGTCTAGGGGTGTTCACACATGTCTGGAGTCAAGCAAAGTAGGAGTGGTTATCTATCTTGAACAAGCATCATTCCTTCCATTCATCCATTTCCAACGTTAATTTGAGTTTGTAATGTTCCTGAGCATCTCCGAGATACAACCTAGGAGAGTTTCTTGGGGTGATAACATTGATTGGCGTTGTTGCTGGGGAGAGGAGGTTGAAGCTCAGCTTCCCTGGGAAACGACACAGTTCCAGCTTTGATGATAGACAAAATTTGGACACAATTTTGGTTGTAATCATCTATCTGGTGACTCCACTGGAGGAAGACCAACCTTTGGCGACTCCACATTATAGTCCTGGCTCAGTTTGTGAGACATACTCAAAGAAATCCTTAGAAATCACCAGCTGTCCCAGTGCTTGACCCTGAGAAGATCATTAAGCAGAAGAAAACTTCACAGAAAGGAGCATCAGGATCAGGTAAGCCCAAGAAATCTTATGTATCTTTGAAAGGGAAGGTTTTAGTTGAGAATACACAGTTTGAGGATCTAGAACCTAGTATTTCTAGCAAAGAATCAGCTTCAGAGATTCATAAAGCTCCTTGTCCGTTTAGTTCCCCTTTGGATCTTAGTCCAAAGAAAGCATCCCATATATTCCATAACATCCCTTTGTCTTTGCCATCCATTGCATTGTCCCATACTACTCAATATACAAGTATCCTTCCACATACTCCAGTCATGGCAGGCCAGCAAGCACTTATGAAGATAGAAAGAATTGTAGCTGCCAGGTATGGACCTCTGGTCTTGCCCGTTCCTTTGAATGCTATGCCTGCAGGAGAGTACCAAAAATACATGCCGAAGTTCACTGGTATAGAGGGGGTAACAATTGAAGAACACCTTGAATCCTTTTACAGTTATGCTGATAAACTGGATATTAGTGAAAATGATGTGTGGATGAGAGCTTTTGTCCAGAGCCTCGATGGAGAGGCTAGAAAATGGTTCAGAGAACTGGCATCTATATCTATTGCTGATATTGAAGCCCTAGATAATGCATTTTTGAAACACTGGGGAGATTAAAAAGACTTGTTATATTACCATACTGAGTTTGGTAACCTGAAGAGAGAAAATGGGGAATCTTTGCCTGATTTTAATAAAAGATTCAATGGTATGTATAGTAAGATACCTGCAGAAGTAAAGTCAACCCCCACCTTGGCCAAACTCACTTATGTCAATGCTTTTGACTCTGATTTCTGCCTGTTATTGAGAGAAAGAAGATGTGCCACTCTAGCTGATATGCAAGATGCAGCTCTAGAGGTAGAATCTAATATTATGGTTGCAGAAAAGCTTAAAAGTCATGCTGACAGAGGGAGGCAGAGAGGTGAGGATTCTTCTTCCTTTGCTTCATCTTCAGAGCCTAAATTAGACAAGATGAGTAGAATGATAGAGTCATTGGCCAGTGAGATAGCTAAGCTGAGGATTGAGCAGAATTCAAGAAAGACAAGGCAGCATAACACATTTGCTCCACGAAACCCAAATCCATTCAAAAGAGCAAATGAGCAATTGCAAATCATTCAGAGGGGTAAAGAGCCAAATGAAGAACAAAAAGTTAAAGCTCCTTTTCAAAATGTAGTCATGGAGGAGGAACAATTTGAAGAAGAGGATGAAATCCATTGCATGGAAGATAAAGGCAGTGTTTCATTTTTGACATTGGTTGCATGTGAAGAAGCATTGCTGCAGGACCAAACCAGTCAAGAGTGGGACAGAGAGGCTGTTTAGTAGACTGGTGAACAACAAAGATACAATCTGAGGTCAAAAGCAAACAATGCTAAGGAGAGTCCTACCCAAAGAGCTGTTGTCCAAACAGAGCCACAGAATATCAGACAGAGTAGACCAACAACTGATCCAGTCATCCTCAAAGCACCAGCTCAAGAGGTAAGAGGTCTTGATAAGTCACCTTCCCCTTTCATCTTTGAATCAGAAGTCCAGAAGTTAAAAATATCTGTGCCTCTGGTAGAGTTGGTAAAGAGTGAAGTGTTTAGAAACCTATCCTTGAAGCTCTTGAGCTGAGATCCACACAAACCTCCACTGACTCTGTCAATTTGCAAGATGATAAACCTGCAGTTGTGCTTAGCCCAATGACTGAACCTATTGATGATAATTCTCCATCTTTTTATGTCTCTTTGACCATTCATGATAGGATCCTCCACAATTGCCTGCTAGACACTGGAGCTAGCCACAATCTGATGCCAAAAGTTGTCATGGAAGAGTTAGGCCTTGACATCACCAGACCATACCATGATCTATTCTCATTTGATTCAAGAAAGATGAAATTTCTGGGATTGATCAAATATTTAGACATTACCCTAACTCAGCTGCCTATGAAGAGCATGGTGATGGACATTGTGGTAGCAGATGTCCCTCCTAAGTTTGGCATGCTGTTGTCCAGAGGATGGATTAAGAGACTAGGTGGGACATTACAGAATGATTTATCTTATGCCACTATCCCAATCTTTGGAGGAGAAAGCAGGAGATTGTACAAAGAACCACAACTGGCATACATCAGGAGTGATGAAAAGAATCCTTCTAATCATCCCATTTATGCTGTGGTCACTGATTTTTGGGAATGCATTCTCCAAATAGAAGAATCTTAGAAGGCCTCAATACATATTAAGAAACCAACAGTTCAAGCCGAGGAAGAGCAAGGAGGTCAAGTTTGGGAGATGTTCTTTGATGGAGCATGTTCCAGGGAGACTGCAGGAGCAGGGGTGGTGCTGATATCTCCAAAACAAGAAAACACACAACTGTCTTTTAAGCTGGCCTTCCAAGTCACCAACAATATAGCAGAGTATGAGGCTCTGATGCTAGGCCTTAATGCAGCAAAAGGCAGAGGAATCAGAAGCATAAGGGTGTTTGGAGATGCTGATTTGATTATTTAGCAAGTAAACAGAACATTTCAAGCAAAGCACCCAAGGCTGAAAGCATACAGAGATGAGGTATGGAGAGTCAAAGATTCTTTTGATAATTTTTGTATCTCATACATCCCTAGAGCCAAAAATCAGCGTGTTGATTCCCTTGCTGTGTCTGCTAGCATGTTTATCCCTCCCATGCCTCCCAGACTATTTTATGAAGTCCAAATGAAATATAGACCATCCTTTCCCGATAATGTCCAGCATTGGAAAGTTTTTGAAGATGATGATGAAGTGAATAGGTTTCTGCAAGTCATTGATGAATTTTCGGAAATGCAAATCAATCGAGAAAATGAAGCCTTGGAAGAAACCCCCCAATCCCAGCTTAGAAATAAAATTGGCAGAGATAGCATTGTTCAATTGCCTAGCAATCATATACCGAAGGGTCTGGTTCCATTAGAAAATCTGTTTGACCATAATGATGTGCCCTATAAGACTGCCCAAAAAGAAGACCAAACTACAGTCTGTAAGCATAATATAGGACGTCCAGGTCAGCCAAGATATATAAATCTGTCTACTCATCTATCTGCTAACCAAAGTGCTCAAGACTGCAATTTAATGAAGCAATTTGCTGATGTCTTTACCTAGGAATATAGTGACCTGAAAACGTATGACAAGAAGATCATCCAGCATAAAATTCCTCTAGAGAAAGACACCATACCTTTCAAGCAGAAGCTGAGACCAATAAACCCCTTGCTCCTTCCTCTAATTGAAAAAGAAATCAAGAAGTTATTTGCTGCCAAAATCATAGTCCCTCTCAGATATTCCAAGTGGGTAGCCAACCTAGTAGTGTTGAGGAAGAAAAGTGGAGAAATCAGGCTCTGTGTTGATTTCAGAAACTTAAACAAATGCTTTAAGAAAGACAACTACCCTCTACCCAAGATGGAGCATTTGCTGCAAAAGGTCTCAGGAGCCAAAGTGATGTCCTTCCTAGACGGATTTTCAGGGTATAATCAGGTTGCTGTACATCCAGATGACCAAGAGAAGACTGCATTCACCACTCCTTGGGGCACCTTTATGTGTTCCAAGATGCCTTTTGGGGTCATGAATGTTGGAGCCACCTTTCAGAGAGCTATAGATAAAACATTTGTGAGAGAGAAGGACAAATTTGTCCTTATCTACCTTGATGATATAACAGTATACTCCAACAGCCATCAAGACCATTTGCAACATTTGAGGAAAGTGTTCTTGAAGTGCAGAAGGTTTGGGATTTTAGTCAATCCTAAAAAGTCACAATTTGCTTTAGAAGAAGGCAAGCTGTTAGGACATGTTGTTTCTGCTGCAGGTGTCTGAATTGATCCAGAAAGAGTAAAAGAAATACAGACCTTGTCTGTCCCGAGATCAAAGAAGGATATCCAGTCCTTTCTTGGAAAAATAAACTTTGTGAGGAGGTTTATCCCAAATTTTGCAGAACTTATGAAACATATTACCTCCATGTTGAGAAAGGGGTCAGAGATCAAATGGACTGAGGCGACAAGAAGATCCTTCGAGTCCATTAAGAAAGCCATTATGGAAGCTCCTACTCTAATTAGCCCAGATTACAGTAAGGAGTTCCACATATTTTCGTTTGCCTCTGAAGACACCCTTGCAGCAGTTTTATTGCAAGTAGATGGAGAAGGTGCAGAGCATCCAATGGCATTTTTCAGCAAAACATTAAGGGATGCTGAGCTGAGGTATGATATCATCGAAAAAAAGGCATATGCTCTTATCAAATCTTTGAAAGCTTTTAGAGTTTACATTCTGCATTCCAAGATAATTGCATATGTGCTCTCTGCTTCAATGAAAGATGTCTTGACACAGCTTGATGCTGATGGAAGAAGGGCTAAATGGATTGCAAAACTAATTGAGTTTAATATAGAATTGAAGCCCGCCAAACTTGTCAGAGGTCAGGGCCTTTCCAGACTATTGGCTGAAGAAAATTGCAGAACACTGGACATAAATCTCATGAGCATAGATGCAAAAAATGGTCAAAAAGAGGAAGCCACCACTGAACCGGGAAAAAATTAGACATTGGCAGAAAATCTAGCTTCTTGTGAGTGGTACTCTGCCATAGCTCAATTCTTGTTGAAGCTAGAAGTTCCTCCAGGCTTAAGTACAGGTCAAGCCAGAACTATTAGGCTCAGGGCAGCTAAATTTTACATTTATGAAAATCTTCTCTACTGGTGGGACCCATCTGGAATTCTTTTGAGGTGCTTGGACAAAGAAAAATCAATAGAGATCATGTAGTAGTTTCATTCCAGCATGTGTGGAGGGCATCATTATTGGAAAACCACAGCCCACAAAGTCCTCAGAGTTGGGTACTATTGGCCCACCTTATTCTCTGATGTGTTCTCATTTGTTAAATCTTGTGACAGGTCCCAAATATTTGAAGGGAAACAGTAGTTGAAAACCCTGCCCTTAAAGCCTATACATGCTAGTGGCCCTTTTCAGCTGTGGGGCTTGGATTTCATTACAGAAATCAATCCACATTCCAGTGGCTAGCACAGATGGATCTTAGTAGCCACTGATTACTTCACTAAGTGGATTGAAGCAATCCCTACCAGAAAGGCTGATCATAATGTGGTCATGAAGTTCTTGAAAGAGAATATCTTCACCAGATTTGGTTTTCCACATAAATTAGTCACAGATAATGCAACAAGCTTCAGAGCAAACAAATTGGTGGACATGTGCAATTCAATGGGCATTAAAATGGTTCATTCCACCTCATACTACCCTCAAGGCAATGGTCTAGCAGAATCTTCCAATAAAAGTCTGATAAGGATAATTAAAAAGTTGTTGGAAGACAATAAAAATAATTGGAATTCTAAGCTCAAATATGCATTGTGGGCTGACAGAGTGACCATTAAGAGATCCACAAGGAATTCCCCATTCAAGCTGGTATATGGCACTGAAGCTGTGTTCCTAATTCAGTTAACTCTCCCTGTGGCAAAGTTCCTACAACAAGAACAGAATGAGGAAGAAGCCATGGCAAAAAAGGATCACTGATTTAGCAGAGGGACACCAAATCAGGGAATAACTGGTTGAAAAGTTTGCATCACATTAGAAGAAGATCAATGATACTTTTGGCAGAAGGACAAAGTTGGATAATTTTCAGGTTTGAGATTTGGTTCTGAAGTGGGATGCACCAAAAGAAAAGAGAGGCAACCATGGGAAATTTGATGCTTTCTGGACAGGGCCTTTTATTATTTCTCAGATCCAAGGGAACATTACCTTCATATTGCAAATTATGGGAGGAGAAACAGTTTTTGATGGCCCAGTTAATGGGCGTTTTCTGAAAATTTATGTGATTTAAGGTCTTTTGGCCTTAAAGTTGTAAATATTTTATTTTATCAGTTTTAGTGTAGGTTCAGTCAGACTCCATGCCCAATGAAGCACTAGGAATTTTGCTAATTGGTTTTCATCAGAAAGGAATTGATCGGTAGGTTCTTGAGACCTCACAGGGAGGATCTTGTCCCCAAAAGGAGCCAATGTTAGCTCTGCTATGTACTTCAGCATTTGGAAGACCAAATACTAGCTTGGTCGTCTGTTTTTTGCAAATAGGGAGCTCGCAGTAGCCTGTTTCCTTCTTCTCATTCATTTTCCTTATACTCCCATAGCCCTCGCTATCTCTGTTTTCCTCCAAAATCCTGAATAAACCCGCTTTCCCTCAGGTCCCCGGGCATAAAGTTTAAACCCACAAGACCGTGATCGCATGATCGCACACTGTTCGCAAGCCCTTTCCTGTCACATCAATTAGAAGCCTGTGCGATCAAACCCGCGCTGTCCGATCATCTCCACCGCGATCAGAAGGAATTCACTCCTCTCGCTATCGTAAACTAACCGAGTGATAACGTGCAATCAAAGAGGTTTTTTCCCTGTCCCATACGCCACGCATCGCCTATTATGCTTTTAACCTGCAAAAGATACCCAAATACAGAATATGCGAAGAAAAATACCCAAGAACATAGAATAGTGAGAGTCAACAGCAAATACTTTATTATTCAGAAGTAATGTTCACTAGCCTCTTCGAGGGGGCAACCTCCAATAGAGCAGAGCTCGATTCAAAAATAAGACACACGATGCTCCTCGCAGGGAGTCTCTATCCTTTATATATGACTCATCATGTAATACCATGGATCAATACCATGGGTTTTATTAATACCATCTACCTAATACTAGGCCCATTTGCAACTAACTGTGGTCCCGTAATAAATAGTGGGTTAACCACTTACAATTATTAATATGGGCTTTATTGACTCTTTATTATGACGTGATCCCACTACATAAATAAGGGGGTTAGGGTGGGACCCTAACATCGCCTGGTGATTGTGATTGTTTCCCCTTGTACGATTACCACCATGGGTGCAAAAGCGGTGTGATACATACCGCTTACCGCCCACTTGCCCGTCCCGGCGCATTAACTCTCCATGCACCTTTTCCGCCTAATAGCTGTTGGATACGTCTACCCGAGATCCAACGGCTCATGATCGCTTTGCCTCGTCTCTTCCTGATTTCTCCCACTGAACCATATCTTCCGTCCATCTATGTAATCCAATGGATGATATTTGTTCCCGTCTTGCCCATTCGTCTGCCATGCAGTATTCACGTCCTTGACCTGTACCATGCATCCGAAGGAAGAAGGTGTCCAATGTTCAGTACTCCGAGTAGTTACTCCTCAACAACTGCATTCAAGAGTAGCATGGTTGAAGAACAAGAAGGACAAGCCTCGAGCAGCTAAACGCATTTATCAGTTATGGAATTTCTTCCATATGACACTTCACCTGCTCAAGGAGTACAACAGAGCATCCAAGAAGATCAATTTTTCTCACTAAAGTAGGGAGACTTCACCAACGACTCGATCAGACAGTTAAAGTAGTTGGTGGTCCATTATGACCCCTCCACACATAGAACAACATACATCTTTGTAATCAAACTCTATATATACCCAAAAACACAATGTAGTCAGGGTTGATGGTTATTGTTTTGATGTAAGGTTCAACTTCTAACACTGTAATTTCTTTGATACTTGCAGCGTCTCGTCTTCATTTTAAGCTAGTACAAGCTTCTTTTGTTGTTAATTGCTCACTTTCCATTTCTATTTTGTTCTAGGTTGTGCCTGTTATGTAGTTTTATTGAACTCTTGATGTTTAGCATTAGAGGAGCTGTCATCCTACCTCTGTGTTAAAATCTTGTATGTATCAGTGAATGTGTTATTCAAGTTTCTGTTTACTTAGTGCAAGAGAGCTGTCATCCTGTCTGTGAATTAGGTAATAGATCTGCAGACCTCTTTACTGGTTGCAGCCAGCCATCACATGGTCTTGCACATCTACTGGTGTGGTCAATATTCTCCATATTCACCCAATCCCTAAACTGTGAGTAATTGGTGATCTAAAGCCTTGTAGTCTGGGGGTGTTCACACATGTCTGGAGTCAAGAAAAGTAGGAGTGGTTATCTAGCTTGAACAAGCATCATTCCTTCCATTCATCCATTTCCAACATTAAGTTGAGTTTGTAATGTTCCCGAGCATCTCCGAGATACAACCTAGGAGAGTTTCTTGGGGTGATAACAAACATAATCATGAAAATTTTTCTTATTAGGTGTGGCATGGAATGAGGCCCTTGAATCTACCACCTAGGCATCAATAATATTTTCTAAAGAAAGAATCAAAGCATCTTGCGACACATCACCTGTTACATTCGCTCATGATTAGTTTCTTGCTGCGCGTCTCCTTCTTTTCCCTTCCAAGACTTGGAGTCTTTCTTCAGGTGTCCTTTCTTCCTGCATTTCCAGCACACTATCCCCGGTTTGGACTTAGATCTGCCTTTTCTTGACTTACTGTGATATCTAGGGCTCTTTCCTCTTTCCATTTTTCTTCCCCTAGTCTCTGCAGTCAAAGCATTACCTGATGTCTCATTAGAGCTTTTCCGTCGCATTTCCTCGCTAAGGATTGCATCGAAAACATCATCAAACTTTAAAGTACTAGATCCAGAGACAGAGTTACTAATGGCCATAACTAAACCATTCCAACTTTCTGGCAATGTGCACAGAAATAATAGAGCCCTAACTTCATCATCAAAAGTTACCCTTACAGAACTTAACTGACTTGTAACTGTATTAAAATCATTTAAAGGATCAGCAACAGATCCACCTTCTGACATTTTCATATTAAATAAATGCTCATAAGAAATACCTTATTTGAGGCCAAAGGTTTTTCATATAGTTTGGCCAATGCCAACATTAAACCCTCTGTTGTTGTTACCTTTGAAATATTAAACGCTACCAACTCCGCTAGGCACAGCCGTATTGTTCCAAGTGCCTTTCTGTCGAGAATATCCCATTCTGTGTCTGTCATACTCATCGGCTTCTTTGTCTTTCTACTCAATGGTAGGTACAGATCTCTCTGATATATATAATCTTCCATCTGCATCTTCCACAACTAGTAGTTTTTTCCATCGAATTTTTCGACCTTAGACCTACCATCTTCAACCATTGCTCCCACACGAACCAGGAACCCTTCTCTCCTACGAGTTTATCATCCAAATAGACCTTTGGCTCTGATACCAGTTATTAGAAAATTATATATTACAAAGCAATGGAACACATAAAATATTGCAGAAATATAAACATAGAAAAAGCATAAAACAAGAGAGACATAGATATACGTGGTTCACCAGTTTGGGCTACATCCACGGAGAAACAACCAGTCCTTCTTTTATTATATTATCCTACAAACTGAAGAGATACAACCTACAAAAAATCTGTTGTAACTCCCTCTTCGCTCTCAATCTCCTCTTTTCCTCACTCAGAATGCATATTTTCATAGACACAATACAATTCCCTCATATATAGTGAGGGGTTGCCTTCTAGGGCAAAAAACCCTAAACTAAACATAAATTCTACCATCAGATCATCTGCCTAATGAACGACCAAGATTGACTAGAAATTACTATACTTTTACAAGGTAATTTTACATCTGTTTTTAGCTTCAGGGGCGTTGCCCCTGATCCCCCGCTAGGGGACTTCTGGCCCTTGGACCCCCCTGTCGGGGGCGATTGGTCCCTCCGAACCCGCGGGCGGGGGAACAGTCTTCCCCCCACACCCCCCCCACCCCACGCATGGAGGGGTGTATAATCTTCCTAGGGTATACATCCAGCTGAAACCTTTGAATACAGAAGATAATCAGGCTCCATACTCAACACTAAAGATGTGGCGGCATTATCTGATGGGTAAGAAAATTCTCTTAATGACTGATCATCATAACTTAACCAACTATTTTAAGCAGCCCACCTTGAATGCATGGCAAGCTTGTTGGATCGAATTTTTAAGTGGTTTTGTCTTTGAGATCAAACACTTGAAAGGTAAGGAGAATCAGGTCGCGGATGCTTTGAGTCAAAAGGTACACTGTATTTATGAAGTCTCTTACAGTGATGTGCGAACTACCTTCAACGAGTTGATCAAGGAGGCAGCTAGGCATGATCCAGAATATCAATTCTTATGGAAGCAAGGTAAAGTTTCAAATAGCCATGAACAACAGCTGGGATATGAAATAAACCGTGAAGGTATGTTGATTTATAAAGGAGTAATGTATGTGCCTAACCAGAAAAGCATTAAAGACTTAATTTTATATGAGTATCATAAGATCCCATATGCAAGCCACCCTAGTTACCAGAAGTTGATTACTGCATGTAGAAAGGAATATTTTTGGCATGGCATGAAAAAGAATGTAGCCGAGTATTTGGCACACTGTTTGGAATGTCAGCAAGTTGAAACGGAACATCATCATCCATCCAGATTACTACATCCACTGCTAATTCTAGAATGGAAATGGGAGATCATTTCCATTGATTTCATTACAAGACTATCTAAGTCCAAACATAAACATGACTCGATAATGGTGGTAATGGATAAGTTGAGTAAATCTGCCCATTTCATACAAGTGTCATCAATCTACAAGGTTGTGCAGATCGCTAATATATTTATGCAAAATATTTTCAGATTACATGGGCTACCGAAAATTATAATTTCTGATCGTGATGTAAAATTTACATAAGCTTTCTAGAAAGATTTGTTTGAGGGCTTGGGTACGCAACTGCATTTCAGTACTGCTTACCACTCTCAAACAGATGGGAAAACCGAGCGAGTAAATCAGGTACTAGAGGACATGTTGCAAACTTATGTAATGTAGAATCCCTCCAAATGAGAGGATTACATACATTTGGTAGAATTCACTTATAACAACGACTATCATACGTTGTTACAAATGAGTATTTTTAAGGTTTTGTATGGATGCAAATGCAGAACACCTTTGAGTTGGGAGGGCTAGAAGATAAGTTGATGCTAGGACCCAAGATTTAAAAGGAAATGGAGGAGATAGTCAAGAAAGTTCATTCCAATCTAAAGGCCGCTCAAGATCGACAAAAGAACTGTGCTGACCAAAAAAGGAATTTCTGGGAATTTCAAATTGGACATCACGTCTATGTATGAGTACGAGCTAAGAAGAGTACATTACAATGGAGCGGATGTGCTAAGCTAGCACCCCGATTTTGTGGCCCTTTCCAGATCTTGGCATGAATCAAACTAGTAGCCTACCATCTCGCCTTGCCCAGCCACATTCGTGTGAAAAACGTTTTCCATGTTTCTGTATTAAAAGAATATGTTTATGATCCTAAGCACATAATCAATTGGAAAGATATATAGGTAAAACAATTTTAATAAATCTGACAAAGCAAAGCATTAATGGTATAAGGGACTGACTATTTTTTTTTTGTAGGTCGAACCGGAAGGCGAGTTCTCGGTCGAACCTCTAGTTATACTCGATCAGAGAGAAGTAATGTTGCGGAAATGAGTTATCACCCAGGATAAAGTGTAATGGTAGAACTTTCGGCTAGATGAGGCCACCTGGGAGGATCAACATGTTATGAGGGAAACTTGTTCGAATATATTTGAAACAAAAAGACATCGGGACGATGTCTGATCTTAGGGGGGGAGTTGTGATGTCCCCAGATAATTGTAATTATTTATTTACTACAGTAAAACAAAAACTGGATTTTTATTATTACTTATGCAATTAAGACTTTATAGGTTATGAATGAAATAAAGAATGGAGTGTTAATAAATCTTGTAACTCTCTCTTGCCAAGAAGTTGGGGAAGGTAGTTACCTAACCCTAACTACTTCCCTGAATATGAATTCTCCAAGGAAGGATCAAGAGGGTAATATTTAGTACTTGAGATAATAGAAGAGAAAGGGGAATGAAGGATAATGATTTTCGTGTTGAGATGTTAGACCTTGAAAGGCTAAGTCTGTTGGTGACCAGATAGCTACAAATGATGTGACTGATAAGTCTTACAAGAAAGTGTCTAACTAGTGAGCAAGAGTTTTGGGGGAGACTAGGTTTGAAAGAAAGTCTCATGGTTGGGAGGAAAAA
>APFE031446110.1:7582-26152 GCA_000404065.3 Pinus taeda | reverse complement strand
AAATTTTCAACTAGCTGTCTGTACATGGTAGCATCCACCTCTTTAGTACCGTCGTCACTGCTCAACTTTAAGTTCTGCTGTAATGGTGTTGTTGCTGATCTGCACTATTCCATTCTGAACCTTTCAACAAGCTTCTAGCATACTTCCCTTGAGTAAGAAAAGTTTGTCCAGAATATTTCCATACCTCCAATCCCAAGCAATAATGAAGGTTTCCGAGATATTTCATCTCAAACACTTGTGACATCTGCTGTTTGATTTCTTTGATCAGATTGTTAGCATTCCCTGTTAGGATCATATCATCCACATACAAAGAAATCAAAATAATTTGCCTCTGTTTATTAAACTTGGTATACAGATTTGGATCATTTAATCTCCTATGAAAGCCATGTTGTACAAAAAATGAGTCAATTTTCTCATACCACAACCTGGGTACTTGTTTTAAACCGTAAAGTGCCTTTTTCAATTTACACACAAGATGTTCCTGTCCCTTTTTCACAAAACCTTCAGGATGTACTAAATAAATTTCTTCCTTCAAGTCACCATTCAGAAATGCAAACTTAACATCTAGCTGGTGTAGCTGCCATTTATGTTTTGTTGCTAAGGAAATTAGCATTCTAATTGTGTTTAATTTGGCTACAGGAGCAAAGGTGTCACTGAAATCTATTCCCTCTTGCTGTGAGTAACCCTTTGCTACTGGTCTAGCTTTAAGTTTCTCTATACTCCCATCTGCATTTATTTTTGGTTTATACAGCCATTTACATCCTATGGGGGTTTTACCTTCAGGTAATTCAACCAAATCCCAAGTATGGTTTCTGTTTCTTGATTCTATTTCCTCATACATTGCAGCCTTCCATGCATCAGATTCACTTGCTTCCTCATAATTTGCAGGTTCTACAATGTTTACAATCTTTGACATTAATGCATAGTATTTCAATTTAGAAGATAATCGATTCTTCCTACCTGATCTCCTTAGTAGGGGACTTACCTAAAATCTACTTATTTCAGCCTTTTCTGGGCTTGCATCATCATTTATTACATTATCTGTTACTTCTTCTTCTTGTTTCTGCTCCTGCTCTTCATCTTCCTCAATGTTTTCTTCTATTAAAAATGGAATGTGGCAATCACTGTTAGAATCCTCCTTTCCTTCTTCAACCTGTTCATGAAATATCACATCTCTGCTTGCAAAAACCTTGTGAGTCACAAGATTAAATAACTTATATGCCTTGAACTCAGTGCCATATCCAACAAATATACATTTTAGGGATTTGGGATCTAACTTCTTCCTATATGCCTTAGGTATGTGAGCATAAGCTTTTGACCCAAATATTCTTAAATGACTCACTGCCGGTTTGAATCCAAACAATGCTTCAAAAGGGGTTTTGAAGCCTAAACATCTAGTAGGACTCCTATTCTTTAAATATACAGTAGTGTTAATAGCTTCTGCCCAAAGATGATTTGATAGAACCTTACCTTGAAGCATGCTCCTTGCGCACTCCACAAGAGTTTTGTTCTTCCGTTTTTCCACTCCATTCTGCTGTGGAGTGTGAGGCACTGTAAACTGTTGCACAATCCCATGGTGCTTGCAGAAATTCATAAACTCTCCCAACCTGTATTTCCCCCCTTGATCTGAGCGGAGAATTTTTATCCTTTTTCCTGTCTGGTTTTCTACCATGGATTTAAACTCTTTAAAATACTGAAAGGCTTGACTCTTTTTACTCAGAAAGTATATCCATGAGAATCTAGTGCAATCATCTGTAAATGAGAGAAAGTAATATGCTCCTCCTAATGACCTAGTTTGCATAGGTCCACAAATGTCTGTATGCACCAGTTATAAAATATCTCTTTCCTTTCTATTAACATGCAAAGGGAACTCTTCTCTATGCATTTTCCCTAATGCACATCCATCACAATCCAGCTTAACATTATGGAAAACAGGGAGTCCATCAACCATACCTTTTCTTTGAAGTAGGATGAGGTCTTGCAGATTAAGATGGTCGAATCTCTGATGCTAGAGATCTTTGGTTGTCGATCCAGCTGCAACCATTGCTTGCTGTGGCATGCTCTTTGCATCTAGTCTGTACAGGCTCCCTATGCGCACTCCCGTTGCAATTGTTTCCATCTGGCTATCCTTAATGACACAGTTATTCTTAAAGAATTGAACTTGCATGTCCTGATTAGTAATCATTGAGACAGAGACCAAATTTTTCTTAATTCCTAGAACATACGATACATTTTTAAGGTGTCTAATGTCATTGCTAGGTAACTTTACAGAAATGTCACCATATCCTTTGATCTCATATCCACTATCATCTCCTAAATAGATTTTTGACCCACATGAAGTTTCTTCAAGAAATTCAAACCAGTCCTTCTTACCAATCACATGCGAGGATGCACCAGAGTCGACATAGCATATGTCGTCCTCATCTCCCTTTGAAGCTGAAAGAGAAAAATCGACTATAAATAGTCGAAGTTCGTGGCTATGGTCCTCTTCTTCCTCAACAAAGTAACCCTTATGTTTTCTCTATTTGTTTCTTCCTTCGTCTACCTGCCTCTTATAACAATCTTTAATCTGATGAACAGGTTTTCCACAGTAAAAACATTTCTTGCTGGGAAAATTATTAGTAGACATACCTTTAAGCGGTCTCTTCTAAAATGTGTTGGCTCCTTTTTGCTGCTGCTGCTGTGGTTGTTGATGCTGCTTCCCTCTATACTATCTCCTTTTTGCCATGAGAGCATTGTCATTGCTCGTTGATTTCAAATTTTGTTGTCGCTCTTCTTCCTGTAGCAGAATTCCTGTCAGCGCTTCAAATGCAGGGGCTTTCTCCCTTGCTGACAGCCCTGTGATAAATGTTTGGTATTCATCAGTCATTCTGTTCAACGTGATCGTGACCAGATCTAAATCAGAAAATTTCTCTCCGATATCTCCCAATCTGTCCTTCAGGTATTTGACTCTAGCAATGAATCTAGCAACAGACTCATTCTCCTCCATCTTCAATGCAAACAGCTTGCCTTTGAGTGACAAGACACAATTTGTATTCTGCGTCTCGTATAGGTTTTTGATCATCGTCCAAATGTCAGTGGCCGATTTACAGTCTCTAATATGCGGGATAACATTGTCCTTGACGGACATCTTCAATATGACCTTCGCTTTTGTCTCCCTTTTATCCCAATCTTGTTCTTGTGCAGCTGATCCTGGTCTCAGCTCATTTCCTATAATGATCGACCATGCATTTGCACTTTCAAGTAAAGTTTGCATCTTGAATTTCTAGTTGGAGAAATTTGATCCATCGAGTTTGCCAGGATCGTGGAGTACGATTCTATATTGTTATTCATATTGGACTGATAAAATTTCTGATGTTCTGATGAATAAGTCTATCCAACTTAACACTTTCAGGAAAAAAAAAATCACCACATACCAGATCCGAACCTCTGTTTTGCTGAAAAAAAAAATTGTACCTTCAATGAGCTACCACCGGGCAAGTTCGATCTGCTGCCACTGAACAGATCAGGAACTCCAATGTGCCACCACCAGGCAAATCCGATCTGTTGCCACTGAACAGATCAGGAACTTCCAATGCGCCACCACCGGGGCAAATCCGATCTGCTACCACCGAACAGATGAAGAGCTCCAATGCGCCACCACCGGGCAAGGCCGATCTGCAAAAATTGCAGATTTTTGAAAGAGAAAGAGGCTAGCGCTTCTCAACGGTGAATGATCTGCGTCAGAAACAAAATCGATGCGTTTTACGAAATTGACGCGATTAGTCCTTGCTTTTCCGCGCCAATGGGAATTTATGTCGCACGAGCGCGATTATCACTCTCAAACCCGTGCCAATGGGAATTTCTGTCGCACGAGCGCGATTATCACTCTCAAACCCACGCCAAATGGTGCGATTGTTCCTTAAAAAACTGCGCCAACCCTTCTTTCCACTCAAAAATGGCGCGACTGCTTGCGACTAAACTGTGCCAACCCTTTTTTCCGCTTAGAGATGATCAGTCATCTGAGACCTGTGTTCCAGGTGTTACTGCAGTCCACCTGATTCTACAAATACTTCTATATACTCCACCGCCACTACAGTTCTGTACAATGATGCATCCTAAAAAAAAAATTAAGGTTGTCCCTACTCTGTGCTCTGATATCAAGATAAAAATCAGACTTGAATTGAAAAAGGAGTTGCAGCTCACAGGTGAGTACTGCACCTTGAGACTGCACTCAAACAAAGAGAACTCTCTCACTCTGATGTGTCGTGCATGGTCGTGGAGCAGCAGATGGAGGTTAATATGGAGAGTTTCCATTATGCGATTTCGTGCAAAAAGGGTAAGCGAGAATTCATGGAAGATAAACATAAGGCCATTGTCAATGTTTTTAGTGATTCCAAACAGGCTTTCTTTGGCGTCTTTGATGGTCGTAGCAGTCGGAGAGCTGCAGCTTTCGCTGCCGAAATTATTGGGCAGAACATTCTAGATGCAATGCTAGGAATGTAAAACGAAACAGAGGATGTTCTTGTGCAGGCCGTTAGAGATGGGTACTTACCAACAGATGCAGAATTTTTGAAGCAAGAGGTTGGTAGCGGTACAGCTTGTGTAACTGCTCTCATTATAAATGGTAACTTAGTCATTTCCAATGTTGGGGATTGTCGAGCAGTAATTAGTAGAGATGGTGTGTGATCATCGAATTGGAAAGGAGGACGAGCGGAAACGGATAGAGAATTTGAATGGAATTGTGGATCTCCGCCATGGAGTTTGGCGAGTGTAGTATCTAGGGCAATAGGTGATTCGCACATGAAAGAATGGTAATGGCTGAACCAGACACCAGAAAGACAGATTAAACTGATTGCGAATTTTTAATTTTGGCATCATATGGGTTGTGGGATAAAGTTAGTAATCAAAAAGCAGTGGATATCGCCGGGCCTTTCTGTGAGCAGAAGCAACCTAATATGACACCATTAGGAGACGGCCCCATCGCTGCCTGTAAAAAACTTGTAGAGTTAGCGGTGACCAGAAAATCTAGAGATGACGTGAATGTGATGATAGTACAACTCCCACATTTTTGCGTGAAAAGGAATTAGACAGTGAAGTGAAGTGAGGTACCATTAAAGGATTCTTGACTAAAAACCATCTAAACCAACCTGGGTGTTAGTGAAGTGAGGTACCGTCAAAGGATTCTTGACTAACAACCACCTAACCCAACCTGAGCATTGCTTTTTAAAAGGACCACATCTCATATTCTTATAATCAGGAAGTGGGAACGAGTGATGGAATTTGACAAGGACCACATCTCATATTCTTGTAATCAAGCAGTGGGAAACAGTGATGGAATTTGACGATTAAATTGTGGGTACAGGGCGATTAGTTAAATGGTTGGTTACAGGTGATTTTTTCGTCTTAAATTTTTGTAAAATTCTAAAAGAAATTGTTGTAATTGTGAAAATGAGTTTTAGAGATGTAAAAATCGTGAAATTTGATAGAACGTTCTGTTTTGAAATTCCAAATTATAAGCATTCGCATCTCTATTGACTGCAGATCAATGAATTTTGATTTTTTTGTGTTATTTTATAATTACATAATATCTTAATAAACAAAATCAAAATGATAATAAACCCTAATTACCAACTTCGACGGTATTGAAAAAAAATTAGTAAATTCACCAATTCACCTGCGAGCTTGGTATATTCGTTCACTTTCTCGCAGCCCCGTGTACATTTCATTGTGTGCACATATTATATAAACTATACCTGAGCATATAAGGCAGTGACAGAAGGTTTGAATGGCATGTTATTTGTATCATGATGAAGAATCCACTAAAGAATGTGAGAAAACAGGTATTAATCACACCGTAATATATTATACACACAAGCGCCTTCCACGCGAGTCATTAGGGAAGTGGTGGGAATGCGTTAAATTTTATAAAAATAATATATTTTAATTTTAAATGTATAATATTTGCAACATGTATATTTTGTAGGATCGATTTTTTTCGGAATCTAGTTAATTGACAAAATGGAATGTATAATATTTGCAACATGTATATTTTGTAGGATCGAATTTTTTCGGAATCTAGTTAATTATTGACAAATGGAATGGTTATATCATCGACAATATAAGAAATCCTTATTGATACGATAAACTCATGGATATAGAATATTTATATAGGAATGAGTATTATATATCAAATTTTTTTTAAAAGGTTTAGGTTATTTTTTTTATTATATTAATAAAAAATTATTTGTATTTAAAAAATTTAATAAAATGAAAACTTAAGATTTATGAATATCGTTTAAAATTTAGAATAGTATGCAAAAATAGGAATTCACAATACCATTTTTTTCAAAAAGGATTTTTCTAATAGAATTAAAATAAAATTCATTTAATTTAATAATTACATAATTTTCACGAAGAAAAAGCATGATATATTCATCAAAGAAGATTACATATTGCAAATGCAAGAAGTATATGCAGAAATGTGGACTAAGCCACTTCCAAAATATTCCAATAGAAGTATCTAGAAACGCCCTCAGACAGGGCAGCAGATAAAGGAATAAACTCCAGAAAATCTGCTAAAACGATCCCAAATAAAGCCCAATAAGGCCAATATGTGCCCCAAAAGAAACAAGGCAACCCAACTATAAGGTGTAGAAGTGGCACCAATGCACCAAGAAGACAAGCATCTGAGGATAGAAAAAGAGAGCAACCAGCGCTAGATCTGTCTTCCCAATATGGAAGGAGACGCAAGAAATGAAGAAGAGAGCAGCAAAAGTAGCCACTCCTTCCCCACCCCCTCAAAATCTCCACCCGAATCAGACGAGAAACAGAGGAAGAAACACTGCCTCAATCATCCACATATGCCTGTAGAAACAGACCAGCACATCTGCCTGCAGAAACAGACCAGCGGAAACATCCATAGAATCGGCACGAAACAGAGCATAGCGCCACTGTTCCCTCAACGCTCCAAAGGATATGCCGCGTCAAGAACAATCCAAAATTGTCGCTGAGAAGGAGAAGACCCAGCAGAGCAGAGGCGACGTCGGGGGCAGAGGCAGCAAGGGTAGCCACCTCGCCCCCGCAGATAGAAAACAAAAAGGCCAGAAGCAAAAATAGGACGAAACCCTCTCTGCTTGCCTCTCGCCGCTCGACTCAAGAGAGCTCGCTCCTCACGCCGTCTGCTGCTCGCCTCTGCAAACCCTCAGCGCGTGTGGAGTAACCCTCGTTCGCCTGGAGAAACCCCCTTTGGCCTTTGGAGAAGTCTCGTCGCAGCTCCCCTCGTCAAACCTGTAGGACGCAGCCCTCGTTGCCTGTGGAGAAGCCCTCGTACGCCTCTGGTGAAGTCTCGCCGCAGCTCCCCTCGTCAAACCTGTAGGACGAAGCCCTCGTTGCCACACCCAGACCTTCACAGCTCCCCTCGTCAAACTTGCAGGGAGAAAACCCTCATTCGCCTCCGATAAAGTCTCGCTGCAGCTCCCCTCGTAAAACTTGCAAGACAAAGCCCTCGTTGCCACACCCAGACTGCCGCAACTCCCCTCGTCAAACCTGCAGGGAGAAGCCCTCGTTCGCCTCTGGTGAAGACTCGCTGCAGCTCCCCTCGTCCAACCTGTAGGACGAAGCCCTCGTTGCCACACCCAAACCTCCGCAGCTCCCCTCGTCAATCTTGTAGGGAGAAGCCCTCGTTCGCCTGCGATGAAGTCTTGCTGCAGCTCCCCTCGACAAACCTGTAGAACGAAACCCTTGTAGCCACACCCAGACTGCCGTAGCTCCCCTCGTCAAACCTGCAGGGAGTAGCCCTTGCACGCCTCCGATGAAGTCTCGCCGCAGCTCCCCTCGACAAACCTGCAAAACGAAACCCTTGTTGCCACACCCAGACCGTCGCAACTCCCCTCATCAAACTTGCAGGGAGAAGCCCTCCTCGCTCCGTAGAATGAAGTCTCGTCGTAACTCCCCTCGTCCAACCTGTAGGACGAAGCCCTCGTTGCCACACCCAGACCTCCGCAGCTCCCCTCATCGATCTTGCAGGGAGAAGCCCTCGTAGCCACACCCAGACCGCCACACCTCCCCCTTAATAATTACATAATATATTGGTAAAGGTAGCCTATAATTATATAATGAGATGATAAATATAGTTTATTCACATAATGGAATTGATTATATAATATGTGATTGATATAATGAATTATATATATAGATATATATATGTGTATAGATAATTGAAGAAAAATGATGATAAATATAGTTAATTGACCTAATAAAACTGATTATCTAATATGGTGATTGATATAATGAAATTAATTTATATAATATAATATGATATTTTGGAATTAATTTTTTATTAATTAATTTTGTTTTAAAAAGTGTTTTACGTAATTTTAATTATATATTATATAATGAAATTAAATTTTTTAATTGTTAAAATTCAATAAAAACCAAAACTTACCTAAAATTTATGAATACTCCGAATAATAAAAACACAAATATGATATTTTTATTTATTTTTTTATTTTATTTTTATATTTATATTTTGTGATTATTTTTAAAAGAAAATCGTAGGTATAATTTGAAACTGAAATTCAATCAATTTTTTTTATAAGGAAACGATTACTTACACTATTGAACACTTAAACTAAGGGAGTCAATGAATTTTATATATTATAAAATGCAATTACTTACACTGTTTTACAACTAAGTTTGATGTCGATTAAATTTTAATATATAATATAATATTATATTATATATAAACAATTACTTACACCGTTTAACAACTAAGTGGATGTCACTTCTATCCTGTAATGGTTTTTATATTTCAACATGTTAATTCCATCTTCCAATTGCTTTTATATATCTGCCACAGACCATAGCAGTAATTTCAAGGAAATTGTGAGATAATCCCGTGTCTCGTGATATCATACGAAGACAACTTCTACTAATTATAATCCCAGCAATAAAAGCATAGTTTAGATTCCGATCCTATGTCTATTAATCCATTTACTTATCCTCGCCTTCATCAAATGAAAATTATAAGATATCAGCTACTTGTATTTTCAAATGTTATAATTTTTTTGGTTAATGGTTATAAGAGTATTGTGTAATAGCTAATTTAAGGTTATGAAGAACATATTTTAAATATGGTTTATTTTATTTTTTTACGTTATAAGAGTATTGTGTAATAGATAATTTAAGGTTATCAAAAACATATTTTTTTAATAATATTATATTTTTTAGGATAGAAGTAATTGTTTTTTATAGTTGGTTTAACAATTAAATTATGATAATTTAACCTATTATATTAAGAAAAATATATTGTATTTGTGAAAAAACTTTTCTAAATATAATCTAGATAATTCTACCGCCTACTAATCATAATGTTTATTGTTTATTAAATAATCTATATTGAAAATTAAAAAATGCACCTAATTTGAAACAAAAAAGGGAAATAATTTAGATTATCCTACCACATACCAATAGACTAAAGTATAAGATCATTATCATTTGGGAAAATTCCAAATTATTAATATAAATTTAATAAATACAAAGTTATAAAATGCCTTGTGATTTTTAAGCAATCCACATGTGTTTAGAGTATATTTTATTGTATGTTATTTTATAATTATCATCATCACTCAATTGAAAGTTGTTGATATATGTTCATGAATAAGTTAAAAAGGTGGAAAATGGCATCTAAGGGACATCAACCACCTTGGTTGTGCTACTCGACCATTGACATTTGTGACATTTGTGGGTAAGGCTAGAAGATTTCCAAATTAAAGTATCAATGTTAAGAATATTAAAATATCTATGATATTTGACTATGATTATTGTTTACCATGATTACTCATTGTTGATTATGTTTTACAAGGTTTGATTATAATTTACCATGGTTGATCATTGTTTATTGTTTGACCATAGTTGAGTATTTTTACCATGATTGACCATGCTTGACTATAGTTTACTATGTTTTACTAAATAAGAACATGTTGGACTATAGAAAAATATGGTTGATTATAGTTTACCATGTTTGACTATAGAAAAATATGATCGGTTATAGTTGACCATGTTTGAGTATGGTTGACTTTGGTTGACCATTGATGACTCTAGTTAAGAATTATTTTTCATGTTTAAATGTGTGTAACCATTTCTCATTATTTTTAATGATCTTGGACCACGATTAACTATAATTGAGTATGGTTTGACCATGGGTGACCAAGGTATAGTATGCTTGGACATGGTTGATTATGGTTCACTATGTTTAGCCAAATTTAGTCATGTTTGACTATTATTAAGCCTGTTTCACTAATGTTTCTCATGTTTGACCAAAGTTGGATTTTAGTGACCATGGCTGACTATGGCTAGAAATAGTTGAACATATTTGATTATGGCTAATCAAGGTTGAAGATGGTTGATTTGTTTAACCATGTTTGATTATTTTTTACCATGATTTCTTATGATTGAATTTGATTGACCATAGTTGATAATATAATTATGTCATATTGTGATACTGAGAGGTGGATAATATGGTTCTATTGCATCATGACTTCATCAATGGTTACGTTGTGTTCTTACATGCCTAAAGGCTTATGTTAGATTTTATCATTCCTTAAGACTTATATCACGTTGAGACATTAAACTTAGCTGGATTATGTCTATTTTAGATATTCCTAATGGTTATGTTTCATTGTAACATTTATCAATGGTTATGTTGTACTACAACATTCTTCAATGATTATGGTGCACCATGACATCCTCAATGGTTATTTTGCAATGTGAGAATCGTCAACTATTATGTCACATTATATCATTTATTAATGGCTATTTGACATTTTGATGCTCGATAATATTTTTTATATTGTGACACAGTTGTTCTGGCTTCTCTAAATCATTGGTCCCTACTTTTCTTTGATATTTGATTTCACTCTCCAAGATCAATGCTCATATTCATGATTGTGCCCCGAAAGAAAGATCCCTAATGGTATGTTCACCTTAATGCCTTGGTCTTGCAAGTTACTAACCACTCTCTTCCCCTTTGTGGTCTTCTAAATTACCATCCCTGATTTATGAATATATCGACCATAAGCCCACTCAAGGTACTCTTTGTTTTCTCATTTCTTCTGTAATTTAAGCATTCATTAGTTAGGTAGCCCTAAGTCAGGTGCTACTGATTTTAAATATACAGTGCAGGAAGGTTGCAAGCTCCATAAGATATTTGAGTCCAAGTTGATTTGATAGTGTGGGAATCCAATGACAAGTCAAACTAGTCCAAATAGCTAGCTTACTCTGGTAGTATCAGCGACTTTACGAATATTATTTTATTTAATGAGACAAATGCCGATATTTAAGCTTGCATCTAGATATATTTCTTTTAGCCTAAAGATATAGCTGGATAAAGATGTGGTCCAAATGTGGATAGCTAATAATATAGGATAAGGGGTCAGGCCCACTCACAGCAAATTTCAAAATGTTAAGACCTCTATATTTCCCACATTATGCATTATGTACATTCGACAGACTTACGCTAATTTGGTCACAGGCATTATCTCGGATTTTGTAGTAAATGGTAAAAACTCCTCTATGCAAGAGTATTTATGGTTTAAAGATAAAAGAAATGACCACAACTAGATTCAATAGAGTTCCTGTAGTAGATATTCATCTTGCAAAATATAATTCTGACCTGTAACTTCCCACTAAGAATGAAGTCAAGAAAGTTAAGCGTTCATCAAAGATCTACTCATACGCAAAAAAATCAAACTAATATGTATCACATAGGTATCGACATAATATGTATTCATGAAATATAAAGAGATGGATGGGATTAATATGGTGACACAATCTCTCTTAGTATATGACCACACAGACAACACAACTTTTTATAACAAAACTCAGTCAATGATAGTACTCTTGTGAATGAAACAATCTTCTTTTCATCAATGTTTTATTTAATAAGGGGATGGACTTTCGGCTGAGCTCTTATGAGCGTTCCTCTCGTAATGTCTTACTCTACACCACCATTTATACCTGCTTCATCGAAATCAGAATACACATATGACATGTACAAACATAAAACATTTTTATATTATTTAATAATATATATTTACAAATAAATTACACAAAATTTACTCATGCTTCCTCTCTCAAGCTTTGTCTCGCTCTACTTTTGAGACATTGTCGCCCAACTTCTAATTGTACATAAATACATAGTTCCTATATCTAGGAAATATCTTAACGAACTCGACATTGTTTAGACATATATCCAAAAACTGTAGACACATAACTCTACACTTGTTACTTTGTTAAAGTCTTATTTGGCAAAAATACTAGCTCACCAAAAAAATCTAACCACCCAAATTTTTCTAGAACCCAGACACTTGGATTTACATAAAATTTCCTAATTTTCTTTTATATAATTTACAATTAATGGAATTCCTTCCTCTTTGAAGGACTTCATGACCCTCTTGGTTCTAGACAAAAATGGATTGGCTAGTGTTGATGCTTCTACATCAAACTCCCCAATTTGAAAATTTTCATGACCTCTTTGTCATGTGTTTTCAATTCGTTCAATCGTCCTCGATCCCATATATAATGATGTTGTTATCCACATATATAGTTGTATTGTTGTTCCATTATTAATCTCAATCTTCCCCGATCCTAAACTTGATAATGCTTTACCCCATATGACTTGTTGTTGTAAACTTAGACAGATAGTTGTATTCTTCTATTGGTTGCCCTTCTCTTTAACATCTTTCTTATCGGTATGCACATCCTATTAATCTCATCATCCAACTCTTCTCTCAACTGAAATTTTGGTTGCTTTCCCTCTCACCATTAGGTTTTTCTAATATAAGCTTTCTTTTGAATGCTTTAACATTTTTTAACAACCTAACCAAAGCTTTTGAAAGCAAAAAATATTTGTATGTGGAAGTTTAAAATATTTGGTAAATTATTGAGATTTTGGAAAGAGAATATTTTGAAAATCTTCATTAAACCATTAAAGATTTTAAAAGAAAAACATATTTTGAATGTACTTGATGAAATAAAATAAGCTTCCATAATATATTTTGAATAAAAAGGATTATCTTTCAATAAAAAGAGAATTAAAAAAAATGTATTTTGAATAAAATATAAACTATTAATAATTTAGGTTAAGCTTTTTTAATACTTTTGTTTTTTATTTTATTTTTTTTTAAATTAATTAATTTGGTTTAAAATGCTATAATTTTTTTAATGATAAATCTAAATTCTGTAAAATCTAAATGCCATTTTTTTTTTAATTAAAAACACTAAATCTATTTATTCACTCCAAAACAAAAACAACTTAACGTCACCCTTCATACTTTAGTGCCGGTGGTTATTTCTCGCCATCAGGCCAACCATGCGCGACCATGTACAGACAATAATTTTAGACCGTTTCACCGTCTTCCAACTCATAGTCGGTTGTATTACATATATAATAATGCAAGGTTGTGATCGCGTACACACAAGTTTGATGGTGCAAGTTTCCAGATAAAAGTAGCACAATCAATATATTTTCTATTATTCAATGAATGAGCAAATTACACATATTTATACAATCAATAGTCTTAAGATAGGAATGCTATCTTAGACGTACAGTAGTGTGGTTGAGAGATTCTCTCAATCACACACTAAACTAGGAGAAACTATATTCTAGCTTATTCCTATTATGTAGGAACAAACTCCTCAATTAGAAAATTACAACCATAGACAAGTAGGAATTAATTATTTCCAACTCCGCCCCTTAATGACTACTTGTCATGATAGTCAAATCCACCATCATCAGTCAAATTGCATGTACAAAACCTCCAAAAACAAAGAGACATTAGTGCCTTTCTAAGCCAAATATTCATCTCCAAATAACAATTGCAAACAGTTGCGTTGATTGCGCCTTTCGACGCAACTGTCAGATAGAAAAGTGCACCACCCCTCTTATGCTCAGACACATCAATATCGGAGACCATGAGCCAGGTGTTACTGCAGTCCACCTGCTCCTACGAGCACAAAGCTCCTGTGTACACATTAGCCACTCAGGCACCTCAAGCCACATAGGCGATTCAGCCACAAAGGCAATCTGCCACCACTGGGCAAGTTCGATTTACCACCACGGGGCAAATTTGCCAACTTCAATATGCCACCACCGAGCAAGTCCGTTTTACCACCACCGGGCAAATCCACCAACTTCAATATGCCACCATCAGGCAAGTCCGATTTACCACCACCGGGCAAATCCGCCAACTTCGATATGCCACCACCGAGCAAATCCTGTAGCCATTAAGACTCTATAGATGGTTTCTAGTTCACCACCAACCATCACATTACAGTGACACAAGATGGTTTCAGGCTGACCAGAAACCATTACAAAGTGGTTTTAAGATCACCACGAACTTTCAAATGCCTTTACAAGGCTTACATTCCATACTTCAACATTTGGAGTTTCTGGGTACATACAATGATTATTACAACATGCTAGGGAGTCTATTCCACAAACCACACTAACTCAAACAAACATCTACTTTGTTGTCCACCATAAACATTGTTGTTGCTCCTTTACCTCATCTGTGAGAGGTCCACCAAAACACAGGCACTCACAGCCCCACGAAGAGAACACAATTTTCCCTTCAAGAACAATTTTCAAGCATACTACCTCATGCTTGCTAACAATCTGCAAGAGGATCTTGATCATCCTTCAATCTCTGATGTAGCTGTCATGTCTTCTCATATCTGGTAATAAATCATTCCCACAAATAGATTTGTCTATTGTTGGAATGGAAAATTCCAACATAGATTTACACTGGTGACACTAGTTTGCCAAGCTAAATGTCACAACAAATAAATTAATTCTTTCAACCGGATTTACATTACTCACATGACCATTCTTAAAACAATATACAACATGACATCATGGCAACATTTTTGATCTGCACCAAACATTTTACCCACGCTGCTTTCTTTTCCACGCAGCAACTCTTGTTGACTTCCCAATGCAGAGTAATCGGATTGCTAACACGCTTACTCAGCTAGTCATCAAAGTCAGACTTCCTAGGAGCAGAAATCTGCCACTTTCTCGTCCGTTGCCCAAACCATGAGATCCTCCACGTCTGTCTTCTTGAAATCGCGCAACGTGACGCCTGGTTGGAATGCTGGGGTCTGATGCAGTGCCCTGAGACCAGAGGTTCAATCTAGTAGCCAAAAGCCCGAGCGTAGCACCTGTATTTTCACAAACTGATGCCCACATACCATTGTTGACGAGGTTTGCAATGCCAGAACCTTGCAACCCAGTCCTCGAACCTTCATCTCCTGCAGGACGAGAGAAAGAAGGCACAGTAACATTATCTGCTGTTGCAGCACAGGATATCTTCTCATCGAATCCTCTCGATTTGCCAAGGCGAGAAGGGCCATATATCGAGCTACTTTCCCATCTCTTGGTACCCATAACATCAGGCTTGGAAACTGATGGCTGTAGCAGTGTAGGGCAGGAAGAAGCAGGCCTCGGTGGCTGCATTGCCAGATGAACATCTTCTGCATCATGTTGCCTCGCTCCCATATCCTCCTTTGCCTCAAATTTGAGCATCTTAGGACTGCGTGTGTTTTCTGCAGCATCAACCATATGAAGCTGGTGATCTCCACCATTCAACTGTGGGCTCACCGTCTTTTCTCTACTGGCCCGCTATCAATGTCTAGCCTATGAAAGGCACTCTTGTTGCCATGTGTCTGAAGCGTTCTAGACTTGTGCAATGACAACCTTTTTGATTCTTGGCTCAAACAGCCGGGATCCGCAGAACAGAGAGGGCTGTAAAACCGGGCCGGCGCAGAGCAAATGCTGCCCTCGGTGCAGCCATTGAGGGCTGAGGATGATTTCACCGACGCCTCGCCATTAATCTTTGTTTGGGCGCCATAGCTCTTGGCCTATCGTCCACCTGGTGGGCTCATTCCCAAGATGCTCGAACCTCCAAGCAGAAAAAATTCAATTCAAGGCTGGAATCCCAGGTCTCTCCAATTTTCGGTTTCTTCGATCAATCCAATGGTTCTCCCCAATAATATCCCACGACTGATCTTCATCTATTCCTCGGCCTTCGCTCTAACAGAGATCCAGAACTGCAAACAAAACTAAAACAAACTCTCGATGGACAAACTAAAACAAATTATACTTTCTCTTTATTTTCCCTCAGCCCAGGAGGGCCACGCCCAGGAGGGCCCACCGATGCTAGATGTTCCACTCCATTTGCCGGGCCTCAACGCACCGCGCATGGTCATGGAGTAGCCGATGGAGGTTAATATGGAGGGTTTTCATTATGCGGTTTCGTTCAAAAAGGGTAAGCGATAATTCATGGAAGATACCCACAAGGCCATTCTCAATGTTATTGGCGATTCCAAACAGGGCTTTTTTGGCGTCTTTGATGGTCATAGCGGTCGGAAAGCTGCAGCTTTCGCTGCTGAAAATATTGGGCAGAATATTCTGGACGCAATGCTCAGAATGAAAAACGAAACAGAGGACATTCTTGAACAGGCCGTTAGAGATGGGTACCTAGCGACAGATGGAGAATTTTTGAGGCAGGAGGTTGGTAGTAGTACAACTTGTGTAACTCCTCTAATTATAAATGGTAACTTAGTGGTTTCCAATGTTGGGGATTGCCGAGCAGGTATTAGCAGAGATGGTGCTTCAGAAGCCCTTACATGCGATCATCGAGCTGGAAGGGAGGACAAGCGGCAATGGATAGAGAATTTGAATGGAATTGTGGACCTCCGCTACGGAGTTTGGCGAGTTTCAAGGATCCCTGGCAGTATCTGGGGCAATAGCCGATTCACACATGAAAGAATGGATAACAGGTGAACCAGACACTAGAAAGATTGAAATAACCTCTGATTGCGAGTTTTTAATTTTGGCATCAGATGGGTTGTGGGATAAAGTTAGTAATCAAGAAGTAGTGGATATCGCCAAGCCTTTGTGTGTTCAGAAGCAACTTAATTTGACAACCATTAAGAGGTGGCCCCATCGCTACTTGTAAAAAGCTTGTAGAGTTAGTGGTAACCAGAAAATCTAGGGATGATGTGAGTGTGATGATAGTACAACTCCCACATTTTTGAACAAAAAGGAATTCCAGAGTGAAGTGCAGTGAGGTGGGAGTATTGTCAAAGGATTCTTGAGTAACAACCATTTAACCCAACCTAGTTGTTGCCCTTTAAAAGGACCACACATTATACTGTTGATTATCAAGTAGTGGGAACAGGGCCTTGAGTCTTTGGTCCTTTTCCGTAAAAAATGATACACTGACATGCGTGCTTCAGTACAACATTGCAGATCATTCCATTTTAGTTTTTAAATAAGCATAAACATATTTATCAATATGTTGATATAATATATAAAGCATATATAATATCACATATTCCAATATGATTAATATATTCAGGTAGACTTATATCAACAATATCAATTTATTAGGAATATTTAGGATTATTAATAATTATATAAATAACTATATAGAATTATTAATATATATATAAGTATTAACCACCAATATTTATAATTATGTAAAATATATATTAAATATATAATAATAATAAACCTAATCATATAATAAATAAGAATAGCTCAAATAATTAGATACATTATGTATTTAAATAATTAATATAAAACTATAAAAAAATAATAACAATTATATTGCATAATTATATTGTTTGCTCAATCTTTTCCCAGAAAATCCTAGAGAAAGATTGAACAAATCCAGGAGCGCTTTACAATTTATAGCTTGAAAATTAAAAGTAATACAACCTACCCTATTCTCCTTATAGGGGCAGGTCTTTCCACTATTAAGAGCCTAGCTATGATTAGGTTTCTGATGTACAAGCACAAACTCAATAAAATAGACGATCATAGAGAAATCTAGCTTTAAATTCCAGCCAAAACCACCTAAGGCTCAATCGGGGGTGGCATAAAGACACAAGGGCCTGGTTAAAAACTATTGGGAGATCAATGAGAATGATGCATTGCAAAACATAAATAACATTAAAGATATTGTTACTTCTAGGTTCAAAGAAAAAATGTGGTGTGAGAAAGATTTAGTGGCTAAAAGAAAATTAAGTTATTATAAGAAGGTTATCAACCCCACCCTAGAAGATCAAAAGTATCTCTTTATTTTAACTAACTCAAAGAAGAAATTGATATAGCAAAGATTAGAAAGAATTCTCATGAGATCCATAGTGAAACAAGTCGTTGGGCAGTTCCTAAAACGCCATGGATGGAAAGGATATGCCATATATGTGAGAATAGGAACATCGAGGATGAAAACCACTTCCTCTTAGAGTGCCCCGCGTACAACCACATTAGATCTCAGTTTCATAATCTTTGTTACAATACTAACTTTCCTAGCCTTTTACAATGTCAAAATTATAGTGAGCTCGGGAGGCTTCTCTCCAAACTTTTTGAGCATAGGAATAAAATCTTAAATCAAAATAAATAATTTGTTTCTTTAGGTCCAATAGACCAAGTTTGGTTTCAATGGACGTTAACCACCATCATCATCATCATCAATATTATATATTAATTATAATTGTATTTGTAAATTTTATTTTATTATA
>APFE031446109.1:15493-68929 GCA_000404065.3 Pinus taeda | reverse complement strand
ACAAGTCCCCCCTGCGCCCCCCCGTGTGGAGGGGTGTATAAAACTTCCTGGGGTATACATCCGGCTGAAACAAAGACCTCTGAACAATCATGCTCCACACACAAAAAACTGCGCATGGTTCTATTGAACTCCCAGGTTGGGATCCTGAATCAGCGTTTCATGCAGCCTCATTGCAATCTCCAAGGCCTCAGCTTGAGTTGTTAGCCTCTGTTGCGATAGCACATTCCTTAAATGTGGTATTAGCAATGCTACAAACCATTTGCGGTGTTGTCCATCCATCAAAGTCATATTAGCTTCCCAAATTATGCACTTCAGTCTTTGATCCAACTCCCAAGGAGTCTCGCCTAGTAGCATCTTGATCTCCTTGAACCCAATGATTGACTTTGCCTCTGACTTCAGTCTACTAAATTCTCTATTCAACGCAATTTGGATGTCTGCGATCTTGTTTTGCTATAAAACAAGCCCCCATTTCATAAAATTTTACTTTCAAAACTATAATATGAAATGGGTCCCTTATTAGATTAAATTGGTATGAACTTATCATTCCTCTAAAGGTTCGGAAGCAAACAAAACATTATAAAACCTTTTGAGTAAACATATAATCGGTCTTATAATAAAAAATGAATAATTCTTTGTTATTGCGATAAAGCGATCGCAAGATCGCATATTGCAATAACCAAGGATGCATAACAAAGGACCCATTGGTTTTCCCCAATGCGACAAGTGCGAATAACTATTGGCTATCGAGAAAATAAGCAATCATAACAAAAGGACCCTCTCTTTGCTCCGACGCGATATCGCTATCGGCAATCGAGGAGTGCGATATGTATGCAATGAAAAGTCTTCTCCTAAAAACTCCTTATGCGAATTAGCGATATCGCTATCAGCAACCGGGGATTCCGCAATAACATAAATGAAACTACTCGAGAATTCCTCTGATCCCCGATTGTGATAAAGCTAAGCTCAACTTTCAAAAAGGATTGATATGGCTTGGGTATATTGTCTTAATTATTATTAAAATCCTTTCTCTTCCTGATAGTGATTCACTTGCGCCCAACTGCCAAAAAATCAAAGCCACACTTAAATGGACTATTTAGCAAATAAAGGATATGATGAGCATTTAGATGATTGACAGGTTTAAACGGCCAATTAATGGAGCAGTTATGCCAAAATCTCTTCAAAGATTGTATCCGTGAGAGCCTTATGTTAATCCTCCATTATTCGTTGATTGGCATAATTCTTTCATACTTGGTTTCTGCCATCTATTCTCTGCATTACGTTCATTTTATCTCTTGTGTAGAGCTCCTCTGTAGAAGCGAATTCAGGCCAAATGGGGAAGAAATCTAAGAAATTTGGAACAGCTTCAGCCTTCGTGGTAACAGGACAACATGCTGCCGATCCGGGACCAAGTAAAAAAGGATTAATCTCAGACACCACATGTCTTGGTCTCGGTAATACTACTTGGCAGAGCATCTACAATCTGGTCAAGGCCGGAGAACCTCAGGAAACATCGGTACAAGCTATAGCAGGCTCAAACTGGAAAACTGAGGCTACTCTAAAGGATTTGGCCAATTCTTACCTACACAGGATAGTGGCTCGAGAGCAAATTCTTCCATACACAGATGTGGTAAGATGGGCAGTTGAAGAAATTCCAATTACGAACAGAACATTCTACACTATTGATGGGAGAGTATTCGGTTCATTTCAGCCCAATGATTTGAGACAAATGTACCATTTTCCCGGATCAGGGAAGAAGTATAACAAAGTGTTTCTGGAGAAATTCAGAGATGAAAATGAAACTGAGTCAGCGCCTATACGGGAATGGAGACCGAACCCAGCGAAACACAAGCATGAGTCTTCGGGTAAGTACTTTGTCAATTCCTTGTGTTCTCCTTATTGTTATGCTGGAGCTATGATGTGTCGAATTTGGGGGTTGCATGACTCCTCAAAATTTTCCATAGAGATCGTACCTTTGATGGAAGCAACATGCAATAGTGAAATCATGGATTGGGGGAATATATTATCTTATAAGTTAGCAACAGCTATTCTTGAGTTCAGAAACAAATCCCGTGTTACTGATAGATTCGTCCCTCCATTTTACTTTTAGTGCCTACATCTTAGACACCCTCTGTTTTAATTCTGAGTTTCATGTGTTGGGGTGGAGATGGACTCCACAAGACCCCATGCCCATTCATATCTATCACCAGAAGTTGTGGAAAGCCCATTATAAACACCACTTATATCAAGTCTGCAATGGATTCATGTTACCCGTTTACTATGCAATTTTGATAAACCTGCTCCTAAGATTTCCTCTCAAGAAGAGATTGACTTGACAGCCTTAGGAACCTAGTTCGGAGAAGAAAAATTTACTTATGTAAGAGTTTTCGGCAGTCAAGCCAGGCCTCATGTCCTCCCCTTGTATATACCAAACAAACTATTGGCTCGAGAGATAGCATATCAGCTTACATCCACATCAGCTACAAAGACTCTAAGAAATTCAAAGAAGCAAGTCTGGCCTCCTTTTCCTCTAAGGTGTGGCATCTACACTCTGCATGACTACAAGCATGCAGAGAAAGAGGTGGAAAAGATTAATATGCTGAATCTCGCCACTCTTCCTAACAGACGCTTTGATCCAAACAAAGTGATCTATAATTTTCTAGAGCAGGCCAAACTCACTAAATTTGAACATAAAGAAGATGAGTTTGATGACCTATTCTCCTCGGCCGAGTTGCTATTTCAGGTGCAAGCGATAGCTAAAATTAGATACCACGATGACGGGTTAGTTGAATTTAACAAACTTAGAGAGCAGAGGTTGCAAACTTTGCCTCTAGATTTGTTAGCCACTGCCCCGATGACACAGTCAAGCAAGCCTGAACAGCAACTTACCAACGAACCTCCTCCTACATCAGAAATTTTTGAAGAAGTCCAAAGAAGAGAGCAAGAGGAACTTTATAGGAAATAAAAGGAGGAACTTTAGAGGAAAGAACAGGAAGAAGTCCAAAGAAAAGAACAAGAGGAAGCACAAAGCAAAGAACAAGAGAGTATACGTGAGGAGGAACAGAGAAGGCAGCAGGAGCAAAGCAACAAGGATGTGAATGTCGACACTCAGATTGACCCGAGATTGCTCCAGGACAGGCAGAAATTTGATTCAATTATAAGCAATCTTGAGAGCTCAAGGGATGTCGATACATCCAAAGTGGATGATACATAGGATACAGCATCAAAAGAGGTTACAAGCAAAGGAACCAGCGGTCTACCCCCTACTACAGAATTAGAAATAATTCCCAAGGATCCTTCGGATCAAATCATTTTGCAAGTGGAAGATATTCCTCCATTGGATGTCTTCTATAGCCCAAAACACAGGGCTGTAATAAAGCGACAGCGGAAAAGGAGAAGGATTGATCAACCTTCCCTATTCCCTGAACAAACAGTACAGCCAATGTAGTTTGGAAGGAGGAATTCGATCCTTCCGATGACCTAACAAAGTTGTCCCAATATGTTGGAGCCTATTCGGCAGCCACCATGGACAAGGCATCAGAGGTGAGCAATTTGTTAAAAGAAAAGGATCAGGCGATTGCTTCATTACAAGCACAGCTATCAGAGGCATTAGGAAAATTAAAGACAATGAATGAATAGATGGTAAAGACAAAAGATGAGAAAATTGCTCAATTATCAGCTCAAATAGAGAAGTTCAAGAATCTCCCCCAGCCTGCCGATTTCAGATCAGAGGCAATATAGATTAATAAGGCACTAATAACACAAATAAGATTGTTGTGTCATAAAATTGCTCAAGTTGAACCTCTGTGTGACATAACAACATCTATAATAGATAAATCAGTTGATGCCAGACAGGACTTAGAGCAGGCCAATGAGACCTTAACGAATTTTCTTATTTGGAAGAACACTAATGAGGGACAGGTAGCGAACTTGCCTAAAATCTTAGAATCCCATAAAGAAATTCTATTCATGGAGTGGCAGTCCCAATTGATGAAGGCAGAGAGAGCAGTTTCTAGATGCAAATTATCTACGAACAATTTGATTGAATTAATTAACGATACTCTCTATTTATCTAACATGATCTCTCAATGTATACCAGGTAAATTACTATCGGCCAAAACATTGGAGCAATCATGTCACCAAGAGCTAGAAAAGAATGGGAGATTGATCACAGGGATTAAAAGTTCAACTTGGGACACCTATTAGTTGTTCCTAGTAAAACCATACAGCCAAAGAGCCGCCCTCAAGTGCCTAACGGATGCAATCGGGTGTATCATTCCCGATATACATGATGCCACCTATTATGCTCAAATCAATTCTTGTCTCAGCCACCCTCAAGAAGTGGAACCGATGCTGGCGATATGCCAACTCAGGTGAAAAGGCAAACAGCCAAAGTGATGAGTCATGCTACTGACTACCAGATTGTTGTGGGGGAGATATTCAAGATCGAGTTATACCAATTTAGTAGCATTTTAATTTTGTAGTTTGTTAGTTTAATTTAGTATTTGTAGACCCTTTCATGTATTTAGAAAGGGTCGTAAGTTTTTGTATATGACTTAAACCTAAAGTTGCACTACTGTACTTCAGGCATATTCTTTTATAAAGACTGGACCAATTATTCCAATTTTGATAACGAAGCTTTTATGTGGATGTGCACTACTACATTTATTTAAAAGTATTTATGAGTCGGAAGAAGGAATTCGAATTGCGGTTGATGTTGGGAATGATTTGCAGTTCATATGGTACTATTATCTATGTCTGAATTCATTCTTTTTATGTGAATTGTTATTTAATCATTCTTGCTATTATTAAATATATGCATGTGTTTTAACAGCAGTCTTTATACTTTCCACTACTGAATGTTTACAGGTTGCTTTTCTTCTAATCATACATGTATCAGTAATATAAAAAGAGAAGTGTAACAATGTTTAATTAATTACTTCGTTCAAATATTTGAACGAAGCAATTATTATTTAAATGAATGTCTATGTTTATTAAATAGTGTCATCTATATGCCTATTGATGAACACAGATCATCAAACGTTGCACTTAAGAATAGAAGCTTCCTGGGATAGAATAGTCATTTGTGTTTTCACTTATCGATTAAGTCCTCCATTCATTATCACTTATTAGAAAACCAGTCACTCATCCACCCCTTTTATTCATTACTGGGAAATTGGTCCCATTATATCCAGTCGGAGCCACCATCCCAAATGGAAAAGTAGTTGTATTAAGGTACGGACTGGGTGGTTATCCCCCGATGTTGATGCAACGATTTTCAGGGCCTCAACAGATCCCCGCATTCGAATTTCCATTAGAATGTTTAATATACCAGGTCAGCGCGTGATCCTGTAGAGCGTTGACCAATGTTTCTTTATTTATATTGTCATATGTAACTCCCTGCACTTCCCATACATCTTTTATCAAGAACCAAAATTGGTCCAAGTCTTCATTTCCTACTCCCTTGAACACCAACAACTTTATCGCGCTTTCCATATTGACTCGCGGTGGTGGCAGAGGTGGTATGGGCAAAGATGGGGGTGAAGGCAGTGACATTGGTGGTGGTGTGGTATGCACAGAATCCTCTGCCTTATCGAATTGATCGCACTTCTTGGTGAGACCTTCGTGATCTCTTCCTCATTCCCTCGCAGAGGTGAAATAAAGGGGCTACTTTCTAGTTCTGTACTACCTTCGTTTCTATAAATTCTCCAACTTCGCGTAGCCCCAAACATCAATGTAATCACATAATCCACTTTTCACACAGTAGCATTTTAATCCAAGTGTTCAAAGACTTAATGTAATTACCTCGCGATCCTTTGAGGAAGTGTCATTCTGCCTCGTTATAGCTGATTGAAGTATCTACCGCGAACTCAGTAATGAATCCTCCTATAATTCGATCATGCCAGTGATCAACAGTGTGCACGATCTTATCCTCCGATGCTTCCAATCTGTGCACCAATTTTGGAGTCCACACAATAGGACCGTTGAGCTTGCACCTCCCTTGGCTATCTGCTAGCTTCACAATCCACTCATACAACTCAGTAGGGAAAGATACGAAGAAAATTTCATGGATCTCTGTGTACAAGTAGCAGCCTAACCACTATTCTTTTGATAGTTGTGGACTCTTGTTCTCTTGCACCGCGAACTCTTGAATTCTTCTATCCAACCAACCTTCAATTTCTTTCTTAGTTGGATTCCAATGATACAACATCAGACATCTCTATGTAGATCCTGGTGTCGAAAAGGGAACCATTTTTTGGCTTTTTGGGGCCTGACCCAGGTTCGGAGTTAATTAGCCAAACAAATCCCTATACTACTAGCCCTTTCAGAAACAGTTCGCAGAGCGCAGATTGAGGTCTCACCCAAAGTAGTGTGTGGGGGTGTTGGAACCAGGTTTCCGCACCCTTGAGATGTCTGAGGGGTTGATTTGGTCCAACTGTGAGTCCCTTTGCACAGGTTACTTCACGCACTTCCCTAGCCTTCACACCCTAATATATTCACCTTCGTGCAGCCCTAACCAGGGGATGTGGGGATTTCGTGCTACTGGAGCAGCGATCTACACTATTTCCCTAAGTCACACCCGAGATCTTACTTATCTTCTTATAACAGTTGGTTATCTTCATGTAAACAGATGCCTTATATTATATTTACTTATTTAGTACATTCATATGAGTTCACGTAGTAAATAAATAGTAAACTTGCAATTCATACCCAATGATACATAAAATAGGAAAATATACACAGAAATATGGTAAAAATTCTCTTTTATTAATTCTTCCACTAGTTACAGACCCAACCTGCCTTGTGCACTTAGCTGCAGATCCTTTTCCTACTCTACGACCCAAAGACATGATCCTACACTTCGACTCAATGCTTCTATTCCTTCATCATCAATCCATGAGATTATTCTGTTAGATGTCTTTTTACACCTAGAGCCTCACTCTATTTATGCAATCCCATGGTCCGTGGACCATGGGCAGATCTTTCAAGCTGACATTACATTAAAAAAACAAGGGTGGACAATCCTATGACTCTATTGTGACTTCGTGCTCCGCACCCACAAATCATGGAGTCTTTACAATGGAATTAGTCAAAACTTTGGGCATTAAGCCCCAAAACATGCCTTGGGGGGATTCCACACCCAACAACCATGTCTATCTACATTGGTTTCTTAGGAGCCTTTTAGCACCCATTGGAAAAGATGTCGCGTCCCATTTTCCTTACATGGGGAAGAATCTCTCCAAATCGCTCTGAGATATGACCTTATCTATGCACAGTTTGGTTATGTCTATACCACCATTCAAGAACTTCCCCATCCTGGAGGTGCCAATACATTGGGGGCATCTCACGCCACCGATCCAAACTTATGGCTATCCATAGGGGGTCACCAATTCCTCTAACACTTATGCCCCTCCTGCTAGAAACATGTCTTCAGGGCCTCAACCTGTCTACCAAATTGTTTCTCCTCCTTATGCACAGTCAAGTGCTCCAACCCCTCAAGCATTAGCATCGCAGCCTCCCATGTATCATGAACCCCAGCACCCACCGCCCTCTTAGGGTCAATTGCTTGTGCAGCAGAGTGCGACCAATCCCCAAAATTTGAAGAAAAAGAATAAGGGGAAAGGTAACAAGGGTAACTAGGGTAATCAAGGTAATAAACTTGGTGAACCCACGAGGAACCAGCCTAAAACCAACAACCAACAACAAGGCAGTCAGCCCAAGAAGAACAAGGCTATTTGTATGAATAAGCCTTATGCATGTTGTGGTGTACATGGGAATTATACACATGAGTGTCCTCTCTTACCCCAGATGCGCCAAATGTGGGAAGCTCAAGCAGCTTCTAGAGGTCAACAATCACCTTAGAATCCTGCACCATCTCAACTGATAGTCCTTACAAATCCTTTCCCTCAGCAAGGATTTGTTTCTGCTCAACCTCATCTAGGTCAAGCATCCCATCCCCCCCAACATTCTATTCCTAGCAACTACTAGATCCTTATGATGAACTTTGATGACGTTAACCTCTCCAATATCAACCTGCAAACTCGGTCGCGTCAATATGACAAGCCATCAAATTCATCTACAACTGAGTCCAAAACCAAAGCATTTGTTGATCCTCTTATGACACCAAATGGTCTGTTACATATTCCTCAACCTAAAGTTGAGGCCATTCCCAAGATCCCAAAGGAACCATTACATTGTAATGAGGCTTCTAACCGAGTTGCCCATACATACAGTATAATAGACGACTTTGCACAATCACCTACTGGCATGTCGACGTTGGAAGCCCTCCAGTCATGCCCATCTCAAAAGAAAGCTTTACTAACTACTTTGGGCATAGTAGATCCTTCCACCCCTTCAGTACCTCCTCCATTTGTGGGTGCCTCTCCTATGTTCCCACTAAGAACTGTTCCTCCAAGTCTTAACCATCCAAGAGTTGTTCCACTGGTAAATTTCCCTGTAGGACATATACCTTTCTTGTTTCCCCCTCTAGGAATATTTTTTTTCCCTATCATGGTTTCGTTGGTCCTCCCTAATATGACTTTGAGGATCCCAGTGTGGTACATTTATCCCCTAGCGAACACTTCACCCAGTCAGCTCAGACCATATCATGCTTTGACCTCGGTTCAACTAGTTCCTACGACCCTTGTCATTGCTTTAGTTCCACCACAACCTCAACATGAACCCATTCCTGTTGCAAAATAATCTGGACAGAGGGGCAAAGCCAAGAGGAAAGAACCTAAGGACAATGCTCCCCAAGCTTCTCCAGCCCCCAAAGCCAGCACATCTGTATGCTTTGTGTGAAGTTGTTGGGAATGCCACCAATAATTATCTTGAACTTCCTCATCTCAAAAATTTGGTTCATGAAGCGTTTCTTGATTCTAATATCCCTGAGGTCCACATTACCTTATCAGGACCAACCAAGAAACTCAAAATGTTATGCACAAATCACCCTTGTGCGTTGTGCGATCATCATGGTCCCTATTCCCATTATTGCCCTTGTCTTGATGAATTTCATGATTTCCTTTAGGAACTTCGTGAATATGTGGCCACTCTTAGTGGATCATCTACTCTTCTACCCATGGATTCTGGTATCACTAGTCAACTAGAATAGGGGGACTCTGGTCCCACTATTGTGATCCCTCCCCCCTAATGTCGAGATGACAGACACCATAGACCATATCCTTTACTTGTTGTCATCCTTGAGTTCCTCATAGGCAAACCCTTCTTAGGTTCTGCGCACCCTTCTATTGAACCTCTTTTGATAGAATCCCAAGTCTCAACATCCATAGATCCTCCATCTATCATCTGATTATCTACCATTCTAGATGATGTGTATGTGAACCTTCTTTCTTAGGTTGATGCACCAGGTAACACTACCGCATCATGTAGTCAGTCTTCCTCCTGTCCACCCATCTCCTAGCCTTATGAGGACATCATGGAAGCTATGTGAACCCATTATTACCCTTGCACTTAGGCAAGGGGGCATTTCTTTGGAGGATTTTGAAGGTCATTTCCTTCCTAATTCTCCCAATGCACTCTACCTCAAGAAATTTTTCTCATAACACATCCCTTTGATTTGCGTGTATTTATTTCTACCATGAAGTTAGGTAGATTGCATCATCTCAACCATTGTCTTTTACACCTTTTAGATGGATCAATCATCCACACCATATATCAATCACGCCGATGGTGCGATTCGCTTCTCCCTAAATCTAGCCTTGGTAGCCTGGGCCATTTTTCCCCCTTGCATATGTTAGTCCTTTCAAATAGTGTGTGCATTGGAACTGCCACCAATAATCAAGCCGAATATGATGCATTGATAGGTTTTTTAGTCAATTCCCTTGCTCATCGCATCCTTCATCTTCATGTTCGTTTAGGTTCCTTGCTACTTGTCATGCAATTGAATGGTGTGTATCATGTGCATAACCAAATCCTATTTAGAAAATATCTACGAGTTAAGATGTTAGTACGTGAATTTGAAACCATTACTTTCAGTGATGTTCCTAGAGCCAAAATAACTATGTAGATACCATTGCAAATAAAATTCTAGATTGGCATTTATCACATGTATACCATAGAAGACAACCATAAACAAAACAAATGGCGGACCATCATCATCATATAAAATGCATAATCGTATTATGTATCACATATAAGTGTTTGGAGCCCATAGCTCTAAATACATCTGGTACGCCAATAGCATACTGGGGGGGCACATAGGCCCCTACATCTCCTTATCATCCTTTGGAGGATCTAGTGCCAAGTTGGGCCGAGATGCTTCAATCCCTTTTTTGAATACTCAGAACACAATGGCACTCCACAAACTCCTCCTGCTAGGGGGCATCATTCCCGCCTTTACATACCAGATTAGTCCCCTCCATCACATAGTCTTGCGGGTGGTATCCCATGCCTCGGGGCATGATGGTTTTCCCTCGGCCATTGATTAACCAAAGTCTTGGCCTAGATCCCACCACATCCAGGTATGGTCAATTATCCTCCCATTCCTTGGATATTTTGTCCTATCGGCCTCTCTGATGAGCCATATCATAGATGTTTGATACCACATCTTCAAATATTATACTGTATGACCACATAGTCCCCATGTTTGACTTCGTGGGTGAGGATGATTCTAGACCTCCTCTAGTAGTTCATTCTCGTTTTCCTCTTCCCTTAATTCTTCACTAGAAACCATCATTCCAAGAAGCATTAAGGCCATGTTTAGACAAGTAAGGCCACTTGCCTAAAAGTTTTAGATCCCAATTCCGATGGTCAGTTTTTCCGCTACGATCTCCACCAAATTTAGGGCCTTCTCCTTATCTCAAATTAGAGGGAAAACACCCTTTTATAGAAAAATACATAGTTTTTCTGTCACCTATTGTGACCAAGCTGTAGCTCCATTTGATGAACCATCAACACCATTCCAAATATCTCATTGAGTAATATAATGGGTCTTCCTCGGTTTTTTATGATTTGACACTTCACCAAGAAGTCATTTTTCCAAGAAGGATCACTTCATCGCCTCTCAAAATCAAATTTCTTCATAAAGTAACACTTGTACTTTGAGGTGCACCTCCTCTTAATACTTGTTGTACCATGTGTCAACATTCATCATAAGTAACCAGCATTTACTCATGTTTTGATGGTCCCCACCGGGCCTATTTTGTGTGGCAGTGTCATCGATTCACTCTTGTTCAAAGCATCCACGATGAGTCACCCTTACATCCATGGAGTCTGTTGCATGTCCCATTATATCATGTCATAGTATTCCATCAATATTTTCGTACCATTCATCCTGTGTTTCTCATTTTGGCCTCCAGTCATACTATCTCCATCCCCTCTGGAGTTGAGTCAGTCGCTGTGAGGTCAACCACACACTTTATGCTCTGACAAGGGAAGTCGTTCATTTGTCCCTCAGTCCCACTTTTTCCATTATCCCTGGTGTCAGTCCCTCAGTCCCATTACTATTTTCCCTCATGCTTTAGTTGAGGATCCTCATTGCCTCACCTATCACGGGCCCTATTCTGTCGACATCAGCTCATTTATTCTATAAGAATGGCCTAGAGGGTGGTGTATCTTGGTTCCAACTCCCATTCTTGTTGGGCGCCTTAGATCGAGTAGAGGGACTCATTATTTCCCTTCGACTTAGTTTTTTCATCTTCATCATTCATACACATAATGGTCTAGTGATGCAGCAAATTGTACCAGTGATTGTTGGGTATGCGTGATATGTTTCAGACCTCATGAGGGGGTGGCCCTTCAGGTAGCCCCCCACATGCCTAGATGCATTCCTATTATGCTACAACCTCAAATGTAGTTCCGCAGAGTTGATGGGTTCAGTTCTTACCGATTTAAGTGTTCATAGCATGCATGTCTCCTTCAGATGACCCATTCAGTTATGCAGAGCCCTTGTTCAGCAGGGCTTTTCCGATTGTTCTACCCTCCCTCCCACCTATTTTTTAGGGAAGGGCCTTTGTATCTCATGGACTAAGATATTATTGTATTCAGTCCTGGCTTATATTTTTCTAGGTGCATTATGTATATGGGACACATTGTATTATTTTTTGGCTCTGTTATGATAGCATGTCATGTGCCATTCAGTATGTACTTCATTGCTCAATTTTATATTTCTGGGTGAACCATTATTTTTGTACTAAGTTATCACCTGCCTCATTGAGGTCCGATACCACAACATGAAAGGAGACTTGCATTAGTCTTGCCCCCTTTATCCCTATCCTCTTTCAATTCAACTTCATTGGTCTCTCTCTCTCTCTCTCTCTCTCTCTCTCCCCTGTGTTGTCTAGTGATTGTGTCTTTACAACGTACTACGGTCATACGTTTTTCTTCTAATACTCTGTTGGGGGGAAATTTGTTATCACCAAAAAATTAATCATCTAGCCTAATTTACTAGATGGATCGAAGTACACCATGTAAAGCCATTTTACCATAGTAAAATTGCTTTCACTATGAGAAATCACTTCATAAACCACCTTTTTTAAGTAATTTATAGTTAAACCCATGAAGAATAATTAAATAAATCATTATTTATTTTATTTTCTTCTAGGAATAATTAATTAAACCGTTGTTCAATTATTATTCCTTGTCATATTTGACGCAATCAAGAAAAATAAACAGATAAATCATTAATTATCTTATTTTTCTCTAAGAATAATTAATTAATCACTAATTAATTATTATTCTTTGTCAAATTTGACTAAATCCCTTAGGAATAATTAAATAAATCCTTATTTATTTATTATTCCTTAACTAATTCCTTGAGATGATAAATAAATCATTTATTTATTTATTATTTCTAAATAAAAGTTTAAATACTTTTTCCCTCCTAAACAAATATAATAAAATATTCCAGGTGGTTATTCCAAGAATGGGATCAATAATATTTTATTATTTCTCATCATTCGAGGATAACTCAATATTTTGTTATAAATAGAAAGGTTTCCATTCATTACTCACTTTTGATTATTTTCATTATTGCACTCATTGTTGTAACTCTAATTATTTTCATAGTCACACACCATATTTTTGTTGGGTTTACACATTATAGAGGAGAGAGACTCTACACAAGCTGAAGACGTTTGAGGATAGCCAAAAACCCATCCCATAGAGGGGGATTGGTAACATTTATTTGTTCCCTTCATAGGTGTTATAATAAAATCTATTCTTTGTATATCTAGTTTCCATTGGATGATTGGAGTTATTACTTTTTCTTTTTGTTGTTTAACTATGATTGTGGCATAGATCCAGGCTTTAGCAAGTTTTGTTTCTATCAGTTGCTGCAGATCTATAATGTTTAGTGACCATTTCTATTGTTGATATTGTTTGCCATCCACAGTCTTAAATGGGTTCTTTTCATACATCTTTGAGAAGAAAACATTACAACACCTTTGTTGAACTAAGTGTAACTAATCGTTGTTTCCTACTATACCAAGAAACAATTGTTGATACAATATTGAAGATCCCTCCTGATGTGCTCTTCCTGTCAGATGGACTCCCTACCAAATTTGCATTGGTGAAGCCTTGAAGCTTCACTCCCTCTATCTGTATATACCATAAACCATATTCAGTAGTGCCTTTGAAGTATCTCAACACATGCTTGGTCACCTTACAGTTAAGCTTGGTTGGCCTAACCATCGCTTGACTAAGCTAATTAACTTCATAGCACATGTTCGGTCGTGTGTTCACCAAATACATGAGTGAACCCACAAGTTGCCTATAAACAGTAGCTTCCACTACTTCACCAGAAGTAGCATCCTCTTTCCTCTAGTTACCTGTTAGAGGAGTCTCCATGGGTTTACTGCTCTCCATAAGAAACCTCCTGAGTATCTTGTTGGCATACTTTCCCTGAGAGACAAGTAGTCCCCATCACCTTGCCATATTTCCATTTCCATAAAGTAATGCATGAACCCTAAGTCCTTCATTTTGAACTATCTTGCAATATCCTCTTTGCAAGTCTTAATCAACTTATCATCACCTGTCAGAATCAAATCGTCGACATATAAAACAGTAATCAATAATTTACCTTCCACCACACATGGTACAAGTTTGCATCTGCTTCACTTTTGGTGAAGCCCAACCTGGTGAAGTAGTTATCAATCCTAGTGTACCAAGCACGGGGTGCTTGTTTCAGCCCATATAATGTTCGCTTGAGTCGACACACATGTGACCCTTGGTTGAAGGTCTCAAAACCTTTAGGCTGCTCAATATACACATTTTCCTCAATCATTCCATTAAGTAAGGTTGTTTTTACATCCATCTAATGTATCTTCCAACCCATCTGTGCTAATAGTGCCAAAATGGATCTGATCGATGAGTACTTTGCAACAGGAGAAAAGGTATCATCGTAATCAATCCCCTCTACTTGAGAAAAGACTTGGGCCACAAACCTGACCTTATGTTTCTCCACACTACCATCCGTTGCTTGCCTTACCTTGTAAATCCAACGGGAACTCATCACTGACTTGTGTTTCAGTCTCGAGACCACATCTCAAACACTATTACGAACAATGGATTCATACTCCTCAACCATGGAATCAACCCAAACCGGTTGTTGCACTACCTCCTCAAAAGAAGATGGCTTTGTCTCAACACATCCACTTATAAGATACATGTATCTAGTGTACCTCTTTAGTGACCGCCTCTGCCTACGCTGTGAAGTGGGTTCTCCCACATTCTCTCTCACATCATGCAATAACATGTCAACCTCTCTGGTGCACTTTCTCCCATCTCTGGAAGACTCTGCCTGAGTGGATGTCTCCGCTCCTAGATCCTATGCATGTGGTTGCTCCACATCAATATGAGTTTGCTCCTTATGAGCTAAAATATCCTCAACCGCATGTAGCTGAAGCTCCCTCTCAAGGGAAAATATCATGGCCTTCTCTTCATAAAATTTTACATCCCTACGAACCATTGCCATCCTGTTGGTCGGCAGATACACCTGATAGTTTTGAGGTGTATCAGTGTACCCCATAAATATCCCCAACTCTATTGTTGGCTCAAGCTTCTTCTGGTGCATCTTTGGTCACATGGAAGTACACCGATGACCCAAAAATCTTGAAGTGACTCACATCTAGTCTCTTCCTTGAGAAATCGTCCTTTGGTGTACACATCCCAAGAATTTGATGAGGGATTCTATTCTTCAAATAAACAATTGTGTTGCATGTCTCAGCCCACAAGTGTAGTGGTAGGCCTTAATCATGCAACATCGCATGTGTTCCCCCAAATGATTTTATTTTTCCTTTCAGTGAACCCATTCTACTGTGGGTTATGGGTTTTTGTCAACTCTCGTTTAATGCCTTCTATCGTACATAAGTTTTTAAACTCATTTGACACATACTCTCCACTGCTATCACTCCTGAGAGATTTAACCTTCCTACCAGTATCTTTCTTGACCAATGATTTAAATTCACAAAACTTTGTAAAATTCTAATCTTTCTTCTGCATGAAAAAGATCCAACACTTGTGAGAAAAATCGTCAATAAATATACCATAATACATGTTCTTGGACGTGGATGCTATCGAGAATGGTCCACACATATTTGAATGGACTCACTCGAGGATCTCTTGTGCTCGACTGTCTTTTTCGTGAAAGAAAGCTTTGGTGTATTTTCCCAAAGTACACCCTTTGCATGTGTCAACTTTCTCTAGTGTACTTTTGGGAAGACCGGTAGAAATTTGTTGCTTGATTTTCAAAGTTCCATGATGTAAGTGACCCAACCACATATTCCACAACTCATTAATGTCTTGGATCTGCACCTTCTACGCTTTCATGCTCAAGGCAGCACAATATTCTACCTCCAACTTATAGATATTCTTCACCTAAATCCCTATCCTCTTTACCGGTCTCGTGACTATGTGACGAAGGAACACCTTTCCCTTACTAAAGATCACATTGTAGCCTCTATCCTCCATAATGGAAACAGATACCAAGTTCTTCTTCAAACCAGGAACATACATAACATCTTGCAAGGTGAGAGGAGCACTCATCTCCATCTAAAAGGTAACTATACCCAAGCCGGTAGCACTATACCTCCCATCATCACCCATCTTTGATATGCATCTAGAGATCCTTCTCCTCCAATTCACTAAAGAGCTCATTTTTACCAGTCATATGGAAAGAAGCTCCACTATCTAGGTACCATACACTACCCATCATCGATGACACCATACATGTGATGAGGGTAAATTCCAATTCGACTTTTGAGGCAAGAGCCTCACGTGCCACTCCTCCTGAGGACTTCTTCTTGGACTTCTTGAGTAGACAATTTGTAGCAAAATGTCCTAGCTCGTGACAATGAAATCACTTGACTTTAGACATGTCCTTCTTCTTTCCTCCATGATAAGAATTTGATTTGGAATGGGATGCCTTTCCTTCCCCTTTCTTTGCCTTACCCGATAAGGCACAATTTTCCTCATCATCAGTGTTTGATCAGGATCCATCTCTGGTGTTCCTCTGAATCTCTTCCTATACCAAATTCGACCACTGTCATTCCCAATCTGGTAGTTTCTCCCTCCCATTGACAGAGTCCTTATAACTATACCAGCTCTTGGGAAGTCCTAGAAGAGCTAGGCTCACCATATCTTCCTCGGCAATAGTAATACCAACACTTCCAAGATCATCATGACAATGAGTGAACTTGGTCAAGTATATCGGAATTGAGTCGCCCTTCTCCATATTGATCTTTCTGAGTTTGTCCTTCAGTGCCAACTTCCTATGGTCACTGCTATTCTAAAATAGGTTCGTTAATTCCTTCCACATAGCATATGGAATTTCCTTGCCATGGAGACTTGAGACAATGTGATCTCAAACTCCCTCAAGGATAATTTGCCTCACCTTCACCACACACTTTCTCCATTTAGCCAAATCTTTACCATCTAATGTTGGATGCTTAGGAATGTTGTGATCACTTGAGGCCATTGTCTTCCAACACTGCTTCCATCTTGTCCTTCTAGGCTATGTAATTCGAGTTTCCTTTTAAGGCATACTCAAGTCTTAAACCATAGAAATCCATATCGACGACTCTGAAGTATGAACTGAAAATTCAATTTTCACCTGCACAACAAAATCAAAATCTCCTCTTCTATATTTTCTTCACCTCTAATACCATGTATATTTTTACAATAGATTCAATAACTCATGTGATATACTAAAACATAAGACAAGAATCTACTCTACTCTTCTTAGCGGAAACCAAAAATGGTCGATGAAAACAATAAGCAGAAAGAGGAAGGATATCAATGGCACATAACACCATATTTATTTGGGGAAAGAAACTGTTAAAAAACCCGACTATCTATATTGAATTAATCAGAATATTTGAGAAGAAAATACAATGCTTTTTCCTGTTGAACAATTTATGCACAAATATGATCTAACTCTCTACCTCACAAGCCCTCTCTAGCCAACACTTACGCAATTTTTCTGCCTGACAAGCCCCTATTTCCTTACACAATTCCTAGAGGAATTAGCCTATATTTAATTTGGAAATCCTTCTTCCATAACTGTGCAATCCAAACTTAGGTCCTCAACTATATGCATGCACCATTTGTACAACTCGGAAAATTATACAACTGATACATTGTTCTTTCACTCTAGTCTCAATTGGGTCTTCCTCTGTACTAACATGCATGAGTTATTTATGAGTGAATATTCAGCTAGCTTGGTGTGGTACTAGGAATGCACTGGTGCACTACTCCACTACTAGACCTCCTACTAGTTCCTCCAATAGTTAGAACTAGTTTAACTGACTATAACTCAATTAGACTGAGTTATCTAATTACAACTCCAAAGAACTCAACCTGGGCCCCTAAAATTTAGGGATCACTCTACATGACTCCAGATAAACTTCCAGCCCAAATTTCCTAAGTCAATTTAACTTAATGAACTATTACAAGTTTCTATGATAATAGAATTCGATTTTAATTCACAATTTAATTCATGGACAAATTAAATTGGAATTTCTTGTTGCTACTTTTAACAATGGAAGAGGTCAAGATTAAACATAATTTAAGGTAACATGAAACATGAAAAGTAGTTATGTGAATAAAGATAGGATGTTAGGGGAATTTAAGATTGGAGAACATGTATTCTTGAAAGTGAAGCCAAAGAAGAGTTCTTTGAAATTGAGAAGTTGCACCAAGCTAACAATGAGATTGTTGGTCCATTAGATGTGCTTGATAGAATAGGAATAGTTTCAGGCACACTCACATTGCCTACTTACATAAAGGTGAAAAATGTATTTCATATATCATTAATGGAAAAGTATATGCATGACCCCAACAATGTCATTAATTGGACTTTCATTTAGATGGAGCCAAAATAAGACTTCCAGGTGTATATTGGATAGGAAGATCACAATGCTCCAAAATAGAGTTTTAGGGTAGATAAAGGTCCATTGGACCTTCTATAGGCCTAAAGAAGTAACATGGGAACAAAAATATGCAATGTAGGAGGATTTCCCACATCTATTTTGAAATTTTGACGTTAAAAAAATATTTTAATGTAAAAATTATTATACATATGCATGGTGATGTCCATCGAGGATGATGCAAAATTCAAGGGGAGGGGAATATAAAACACTATTTTTAATCCCTATATTAGAAATGCATATTTATGTATACGACAAATGGATAAGGGCCAATATATTTAAGATGTAAACATTGTACATCAAAGGTTAATAATAGAAATACACCACCAGTTGTAGATGGAGAAAGACAAAACATGATAGGCTATGATTCTACAAAAGAGGAATTAAAGGGCACTTAGATGCTAAAGGGGGCTAAAGTAAATAGTAATATTATATTTCCAAAACCAAATCCCTTGTCCCAGATTATCATAAGTCCTATCTTTTATATTATCCTTTACTACTTTGGAGTGAGTTGCAAAGTGATGTGTATAAGCTTCTTAAGAGGACAAGTGGCGAGTTATGAGCATGCAAATATAATCTTTGTGTTTTCATGCTTGTGAGGGATTTTTTACGTTCATTCTTTTTATAGGTTTTGGGGAGAGCCTATGCCACACTATGACCTATAACCATAGGAATATTATGGTTACTATGAATACCATGTGAGAATTATGTCATGTGCATGAGGAAATATTGTCATTGAGGAAACTCCATTATGACTGGGAATCCTTGGAATCCCTAATAGAGATATTTCTTAGTTGACCCATGTTATATCCCTAGAGGGAAGATGGATAGCTTGGGAAGCTACATAGAAAAAAAGGGATATTATTCCTTGAGTTTTGTAGGTTGAAGGGCAAAGAGAGATGGTGGATTGCAATTGCTCTAAGAGTTTACAACTTGTGGATTATGGGGAAATTTGGGTTATGTGAGAGAAATAACCTCAACTCAAGGGTATCCCTATTGCAGAAAGAGTATATGTAACCAAGAAACTATGGTTAGGTATAACATCCTTCATCTAGTCCCAATTGATGTTTAATTCAACATAGATAAATGTTATGGATTATTCCTACTTATGTTGAATTCAATGATGTGTATTTTATTAATTAATTGTTGTTATGTTTACATGATAAGTCTATACCTATAACATTGAATATGTTGCATTGCCTTGCCTTGTAGATAGTTCCCAACTGCTAAAGAATTATGTCAAGGCAATAAAAAACCTGCTTTAGGCCTAAGATAGCCCTTAAATCAGAGGGGATCCCTCAAATGTTAGAAGCCTTATTTGTTGTTCATTTTCACTGAATAGCAATGTTCTAACCATAGTGGCTAGATTTAGGTGATGTAAAAGTGGTGGATTGGGTTGTGAAACAAGATGATAAAGAGTTGGGATAAAACAAAGTAAATTTCAAATAGCCAAGAGAGCATCCATTGGGCATGGAGTCCTCAAAGATAGAGCATAAATATTAATAAGTGAAAGGTGGAAGAAATTAAAAATAAGAATAACAGACTCAAACATTCACCGAAATACAAAAATTGATTCGTTAATGCTGATCTCCTTCAAATATGGAGCTGATGAAGTTTCTTTTTTTAAAAACTTCCACTTGTTCACTAAATGCCCTCAAACTTGAATTCGACCATTTGTGATTAAATGCCTATAAATTTGGATTTGATCCTCAAATGTTGCCTTCAAACCTAAGGAGACCCCTTTGAATCCTATAACTATAAAGTTCTCTGTCACTTATGCCTACCACCTGTTCTCCAACTAACCTTCTAATTGCTGATCTTAGCCTTAAAAATGTTGGAAATAATTTGTTGCCTATTGATCGCTCTTAACCTTGATATGTCTTGCTTTAAATTTTATATACTCTCTCTCTCTCCCTGAAAAATATATAACACCAGCATTGTTCCTAACCACGCCCCCCTCTCCCCCCATTAAACTTCGAGCATGATGGGGGTTCACTACTCAACAATAAATGTCAATCAAATCTAGTGGGGTCGCCACCATGGAAAATGTGTTCTCTTTTGATGCTTTCATGAAGATCTAATTTCCATTGTCTTTACCTCATCATATGACTTTCTTAACGTGTGGCATTCTCTATTATTGGGTACTCGCTATTGATATCTAGAGCTTAATAGTTGGAACTTGACTTTGTACCTAAGAAGTTGCCTCCCAAATGCTTCTCGTCAACATTCTCATAATTATGTTGTTTAAGAAAATCAACAACCTCCTTTGGGTCATCATTATGTTGAATAATGCAAGATCACCCATAAACAATCAATTTCGACCATGGGTTCTGCTTTGGGTCTTTTACTCCTAACAAAGTTTAACACATTTCATGCAATAACAACTATGACACTTCTTAATCTTCCATAAACCAATAGATCATCTTTTTACATCAATGAAAAAGAAACATTCCTCAAAACGTTGTTGTCAAGTAATTTAACCTGCTCGCACTTGAAATCCCTTGGATAGGAAAGAACTAGAGTAGGATCTGAGTGATATTTAAACTCTTTCACACCTTTATTAGAGATTTCTCCAACATTACTAAGAAATGATCCCCTTCGAATGAGAAACCACTGAGATATGCCATAACATTCGTGGCATGATATGGGCTTGGAACATCTTGAATGCACCTTGGCTAAGATGCAAAGCATATAATGAAAACTCTTTTGGCCAAATTCCAAGGGATGAGAACACCCAAATAAAAGTTGGAGAAGAGAAAAAGCCAGCGAATTTCGAACCAAATTAGAGGAAGTCAAAAAAACTTGATTGGATTAATTTGCGCTACAGCAAGGTGTATAATTATATTTGCATTAATCCCACTTGTCACGTTGCATGCACTTATTTATTAATAACATGGTATAACCAATTTTATAGTATTAAAGCAAGAAGAGAAATGGAAAATTTTAGTTCCAAGAGGTACCCCATATTCTCAAGAGTTGATAGAGTGTATTTGATATGCTATAGAAAATTTGCAAATGGAAATAGCTCAACAATAATCTTCACTTATTGTGGAGTATATTTATCGTCATATTCTCCTCTAATCATCAAGAAATTTCTTCTTTGAGCTCTCATATCTATTATTATTTTTCCTGATTTCCTTCTCATCTCCTATATTTATTGGATGATCTTCTCCATCACAACCTTCATTATTAATGGTTGCCTTGCAAGGTCAACCGTCACAATGTTTCATTTCAAATTCAAAGGGAATTTCGAACATTTTCTCAACTTTTCCAAACAAACAAAAAAAATTGGTGATGATCCAATTCAAATCACACCTACCCATTTGGAACCTTTTGGTCCCAAAAGGCTTCAACTCCCTTCAATCTTCTTATTTTCTACCTTCAAGCATCCTTTTACAAATATCCAAGAAAGGTCACCTCTAATACAAGAGGAACATAAGAGCCTAATAGGGTATTCCTTTGCCATAAGTATTCTATCCATCTCTTGGTTAGATATGGCATTTATTATTGCAATAGGTCATTGGAAAACCATGGCTCCTTAGGCTACAAGTGAAAGCAACTTCTCTCACCCCTTAACCTTGACTCTCCAAACTTTATTCTTAGTTATTCAATTCTTAGGATGGAGTTATGGCTAAATCCTCCAACATTTGTCCTCCCAATGTCCTTCGATCTAAAATATTGGCAATAGTTCATACATGGGTTTCTTAGCCTTCTAGAGTGCCAACAATTTCTATCGTTTTCTTGGAATATAAAAAATATAGAGATACTATGCCATACCTTTTCCATTTTGTGATAATGCTTGGTTCCTTGGCCCCCAAATAGCTAGAGAAAATTTGGATTATTGAATAGCCTCTTTGTTGCCCTCTTCCAATCCTATACAACCATACTTGAGTGGCTCACTGTACATTCCTTTTTTAGCTGCCTTTTCCTCTATAGAAATGGATTATTCTATGGTTCCTCTTGCTTTGATGAAGGCGGTTTGAGCTAAACTTGTGTTGAATTCTTGTCTAATGAATCATAGACCTTAATTCTTGGGCCTCTATTGAGCTATAATGGGAATAAAAATCCCTTGCCTTTCTTTGCCTAACCCTTGGCCATCATAGCCCATTTGATTTGTGAGCTTGGAACTAATACATCTAGTTTTCTTTTCAAAGTTATCAAATATCTCTTAAGGATGGGTCTTGGAAGGTGAGTTAACATGCTTGACTTTTTCATCATTTTAACTCCCATAATGGAAATAGGAGGGGCTCATTTGCAGTATACCAATGAGGGGTAACATGGCAGTACTTAGGGAGGTACCCAAGGGAATAATAATATATATATTGTTGTTATAATATGAACGCAATGTAGTGTTCTTAGAAGATAGGAGTTACTAGAAGGCTCCACCTACTAAAATGTTCTTAAGAGATAGAGAGAACTATATAAATTAGTGTGGGCAATGTAAATGCATGGTGAATATTATTGTACTTGTGTCAAGCATTACTTGATTGCATTCCCCACACAAGGAATAAAATATGGTGTTATCCTACCTCAAAGGTTTTGTCTATTATTCTCTTATGTTCAATATTTTATGAGTGGTTGGGTTTATTATTGAAGTTTAATCGTTTATTTTTTGTCCTATTTTCACATATATCGAGGTACATAACAAGTGGTGTTAGAGTTCTTTCTTGGGTCAACAAAAAGGAAGAATTTTTATTTAGATTTTGGTTAATTTTTTCAAGTGAAAAAAGAGGGATACAGAATTAAAATTAATTTTTGAATTTTTTAGGAAATTTTTCAAGAAACTAGTTGTAGTTTTGAAATTATCTCAGCCCCTAGGGTTAGCTCAATTGGTCTAGGTCTCATTGCTAAAGCACCTTTCCATTGGTAGGGTCACAGTTTTAATTCTCCTCGACGCCCTCAGGGTTAGGCTCAAATTAGTTTCATTGAGGTTTGTGGTCCCTTCGGGTGGACCTACCATGATTTTCTGTGGAATATATATATATTATATATATATATAATATATTATATATATATTATATATTTATATATATTAATATATATATACGTGCATACGTGTATATGTATTCTGTATATAGATGTATATGTTATATATGTATATATGTATTATATAATATAGTATGATAGATTATTATATATATTTTATATATAGTAATATATATATATAATCTATATATATATATATAATATATTATATATAATATATATATATAATGTCTCCACTTCTTCGACTCCATCTTTTTGGAAACAATCATATGATTTGCAAATTATATATATTTAGAGGAAGAAATTAGATTTTAGCCAAACCAGTGACATTAGCTATAGAGTGGGTGTGTCGTTTTATAATTGTGGTCATATTAGAAAATTGGAGAAGCATAATTGCAGTTATGCACATTTTTATCTAGCTGCCTCAAGGAGTCTCATTGAAAAGTAAGTGGTTTTCTGCAAACCCTAATTCTATTTTAAGATTATCGAAAGAATATCTATTTGATAATAAAATAGAATGGTCTTAGTATTAATTAACTCATACAAAACCAAATGTCATCGTGGAAAGAGAAGTGGAAATTTATTTTACACGTAGGTTATGGAGAATATGCTCCCATGTGGTGAAAAGACTTGACTATTTTATGATGAGGGATATTTTTTATGAAGAATATGAAAATGTACTTTCAGATCAATGGTCTCATGCTAATAAGATTGACAAAGAAAGTTCCAATGGTTTATTTTTGTATGGAAAATCTAGATTACAAATTCATGGATTTATTCAACAAGAGAGAATTATTGTCTTTATAAACCTTAGTAACCAATATAATTTAATCAATGCTAATTTGGCTACAAATTTGCAAATGCCAACTAAAAATATTCAAAGTACACAGGTTGATGGTAAAAATGTTCACATTTTTAAAGATTTGAAGATCTCCATGAATAAATATGCGTTGCATTCATATTTTTGTGCTATAGAAATCCATGATATGGCTGTTAACTATGGATATCCTTTAGTGGAATCAATTGGTACATCTAATATTAATGTTAAAAATAAGTTTTTGAAGATTTGGTCCAAGAAAAAGAAGATCATACTATAGGATATGTCTCTTCATACACTAGAAATCCCTAAAGGGCCACATGCAAAAGTATCTATATAGAACCCAATTAGAAGGGCAAGTCTCTAGTTGAATAAGAATGAGATAATGTAATATCACCTACAAGATAGCCATGTCAAGGGCATAAAGGGGAAGAAGTAGGTTTGGAACCTTGAGTTGAAGTGTCCAAGAAATAGGAATCAAGAGTTAAGGTTTTTGTATATTGCCACCCACACCACCCAGCGAAACAACAATTATTAAGGCACGGGTGTGAGCATAAACTAGCTTATTATGAACCAACATGGCACGAAAATGACAACAAAATGAGAGATACATGGAGGCATAACAACACCACATGGAGACATCATTATAGCATAGTAAGGAGCAACCAAATTACATATCAACTTTGCAAGCAAGCAGTTGGACCCCTTGTTCACATGTTACAAGGATGGATAGATGCTCGTGTTTGGTACCAGATGTCTACATTGCTTATTCGCACATATTGTATGGATTATTCCCATGTTTTGAGGACAAAACATGCAAAGGGGGATAGAATGTAGCATACCCATGGGGAGCAATATGGGGGTAAGTAGGGAATACCCAAAGGAATAATAATAGATATGTAATGCAATAATATGAAACAATGTAATGCCCTTAGTAGATAGAACTTACTATAAGGTTCCTTCTCTTGAATGTTCTAAGGAGATAGACAACGCTATATAAAGTAGTGTTAGCAATGTAATGAGGCATGGTGAAGATTATTGTAATTGTTTCAAGCATTGTTTGAAGAGTGCATTCTTTCCATAAGGAATAATATATGTTGTTACCCTACCTCAAGGGTTTTATCTACTATACTCTTATGTTAAATCTCTTATGAATGATTGTGTTTATTGTTGTTCTTTAAGATCATATCTATTGAGGTATATAACATGATTGGTATCTCGGATCATTGTTTGTAGCTTCTTCGAGGTTTCTTCCTTCAATGCCAAATCTTGGTATAATTGATTAGTCATTTTAGTGGACCTCTCCTCTTGCCATTTATCTATTTTAATGGACTTAGATAGTATAAGAAAAATCATTGGGTAAATTATCAAGTCCAGATGGATTCACCACATAGAAAAGTCTATTGTATCTTATCTCCTTTGAGAAAGTCACTCACATAGTAAAGGACATGGCCTTTGTTAAATCATCTAGTCCAAATGGATTCACCACAAATTTCTTTCAATCTCGTTGGTTGGTGGTGGAAAAAGAGAGATAGGAATTTGTGGAGGATTCCAAATCATCGAGGAACATTCTTCAAGCAACTAAAACTCCCTCACCTTAATTCCCAAGGACTAGAATGCCAATAAAATTCCGGCAGCATGGTGTCAGCATTGATGTCAACAGTGGGTCAGTTATGTGATAAGCATTGATGTCAACTTGTAGGAGTAATTTCACATGATGATCTGATGAATATATTATTTGTTTTGCTACTATAGGTATTTGACATGATGCTTGCAGAATTATGGGCGAATAAATTTGAGTTTTCCAAACATAATAACATCTGCTCTGGCTTGTCTCTTCAAAATTGTGGAAATTGCATAATTTTCTCTAGATTGCTTCATTTATCCTAAGAAAATTACTTTTTCTTCCTTCTATATGTCCACACATATGCTTGTAGGTGAAAATTTTGTGATCTTGTGCATACACACAAAAAACCACGAGCCTTTCCCACAGAATTTTCCCAAGGTATTTGGTACGAATTGAATTGAGCCTATTTGATTTGGTTACAAGAACGAAGTGGAAGATAATTATTGCATTGATTTGGTCCAATTTGAGTATGGGAAAATTAGTTTCAATTATTATGTCATGGATTTACCTCAGGTTGGTTATGGTTTGATTTGAGTGCACTATGTATTGGAATATGGTTGTATTATCAATCCAAGCAGAGATCATGTGTAGCAGTAAGAGTGTGATTTTATAGATAGATGGTAGAGTATTGGTGTAATTGTTGTGTTTTATATTGTTGATGGTGTTTTTACAAGGAATATGTCATTGGTGTTATGTTGTTTCAGAGGGATTGTATGTTGTTCTTAGAATCTTATTGTAGCTTCCATGTTTATGTATTGATGGTGTATTGTAATTTGTTCATATGGATACAGTGTTAATATGTATGTTGTTGTTGGGGTTTGTTCATTTGACTTATATTATGCTATAGTTTAATAGTGACATGTTTTTCTAAGCAAATAAAGGGTTTATATTGTTGTTGTAGTTTGTTGAGCTCAGTGATAGTTGATTTTACGTTGTTATGATTTGACAGTTTCATATATTGTTGGTTTGAGATGTCTTGAGAAATTTTTTTGTTGAGTGGTTTGTGTTGCAGAGAGATATTTTTTATGGAATTTTTGTATTCAATTTGAGGAGAGAGATACCTTGTGGATCCAATATGAAAATGGATGAAAGGAGGTCCACATATTGAGCATTTTTTAGCAGAGGTGAATTGAGTTTGAAAATGTATGAAAACAAGGTCCACGAAGAATCAAAGGTCGGTGCCTTTATGGCAAGTGTTGGCTTGCTAATTTAGGGAGTAGTGGTTATAGATAAATGCTCCTCACACAAAAGTCATGAAATGTTGAAAGGGAGGCATTGTTTCTTTAAGTTCTTTGTTGTTTTGTAAGGAGGATAATATGTTCATTGAAACATATGATATCATTTGCCAATTTTTATAAACTCAGTTAAAAAATTAAAGTTGGTGCAAAGGCTGGTTTTTATGAGAAAAGTTCTTCTCTAGAGCTTTTATACAAAGGTTATTTTTATTCAAAAATTATTAGGCTCGAAGTAATTCAACTTTTCCATGTATTCAAAAATTATTGGGCTCGAAGGACGAATCTCCAAGTCGACTTTTCCAATTATTCAAAAATTATTGGGCTTGAAAACTAAAGTCTCGAGCACAAAAGTCCACCAAAGCAAGCACCCATTCAAAAATTATTAGGCTCGAAGTAATTTGACTTTTCCAAGCATTCAAAAATTATTGGGCTTGAAGGCCCAATCTCCAAGTCAACTTTTCCACTTCGACTTGTCGACTTTTCCACTTCAACTTTTCCAAGTATTCAAAAATTATTGGGCTCGAAGGCCCAACCTCCAAGTCGACTTTTCCATTGCGACCTTTTGAGCCCAATCTCTAAGTCAACTTTTCCACTTCGACTTGTCAACTTTTCCATGTCGAATTTTCCAAGTATTCAAAAATTATTGGGCCCAATCTCCAAGTCGACTTTTCCAAGTATTCAAAAATTATTAGGCCTCTCCAAGTCAACTTTTCCAAGTATTCAAAAATTATAACTAAAGTCTCGAGCACCAAAGTAATCTCCAAGTCAACTTTTCTAGCAACGTAATCTCCAAGTCGACTTTCCAAGTATTAGGCTCGTCAACCAAATCGACTTTTCCAAGTATTCAAAAAGTATTCAAAAGTTATGACAACTAAAGTCTCGAGCACCAAAGTAATCTCCAAGTTGACTTTTCCAGCAAAGTAATCTCCAAATCGATTTTTCCAGGAAAGTAATCTCCAAATCGACTTTTCCAAGTTTGGGCCCGACAACCAAAGTCGTCGACATTTCCACATATTGGGCCCGACGACTTAAAAGTGTTATACTGAAAATTCCTAAAGAGGAAGAGCAGACAAGTAAGAGGTAATATCACTCATAAAAAAACTATGCAACTTTTGATAGGGTTTGTTCCAAATGAGAGAAAATGAATAAAAGGTGTTTTTCCTCCTCTTTTATTTTTGTAAGCCAAAAAAAGAGAAGAAAAGATTCCTTTATGCACATTTAGATTCTCATAGTTCGGGTTTTTAAGATTTCTTTATGCACATTTATATTCTCATAATTCGGATTTTTACAAAAACGAATTTGCCACGTATTGGGCCCTTGGGCCCAACGACTTAACCAAATTTGGCTCGAAGACTTAACCAAAGGCGTCGACTTTTCCACGTATTGGACCCGACAATCCGATGACTTAACCAAAGTCGTCGACTTTTCAATGTATTGGACCTGACAACCAAAGTCTCGAGCACTAAAGTTCGGGTTTTTACAAAAATGACTTTGCCAAAAGTCGACGTATTGAGCCCAATAACCAAAGTCTCGAACACTGAAGTTCAGGGTTTAACAAAAACGACTTTGCCATGTATTGGGCTCGACGGCTTAACCAAAGTTGGCTCGAATACTGAGCACTAAAGTTTGGGTTTTTACAAAAATGATGTTTCCATGTATTGGGCCCGACGAATTAACCAAAGTCAGCCTGAAGACTGAGCACTAAAGTTCAGGTTTTTTACAAAAACAACTTTGCCACATATTAGGCCCGACGACTTAACTAAAATCGTCAACTTTTCCACATAAAGTTCAGGTTTTTACAAAAACGACTTTGCCACGTATTGGGCCCGATGACTTAACCAAAGTCGACCCGAAGACTAAGCACTAAAGTTTAGCTTTTTACAAAAAATGACTTTGCCACGTATTGGGCTCGGCGACTTAACTAAAATCGTCGACTTTTCCACATAAAGTTCAGGTTTTTACAAAAACGACTTTGCCACGTATTGGGCCCGACAACCCAACGACTTAACCAAAGTCAACCCGAAGACTTAACCAAGTATTGGGCCCGACAACCCGACGACTTAACCAAAGTGGGCCCGAAGACTTAACCAAGTATTAGGCTTGACAACCCGATGACTTAACCAAAGTCGGACTTTTCCACGTATTGAGCCCGACAACCCGGCAACTTAACCAAAGTTGGACTTTTCCACGTATTGGGCCCAACAACTTAACCAAAGTTGGCCCGAACACTTAACCAAGTATTGGACCCGACAACCCGACGACTTAACCAAAGTCGAACTTTTCCACGTATTGGACCCGACAACCCGATAGCTTAACCAAAGTTGGCCCAAAGACTTAACCAAGTATTGGGCCCGACAACCCGACAACTTAACCAAAGTCAGAATTTTCCATGTATTGGACCCAACAACCCAACGGCTTAACCAAAGTGGACCCGAAGACTTAACCAAAGTCAACCAAAGTCGGACTTTTCCATGTATTGGGCTTGACAACCCGATAGCTTATCCAAAGTTAGCCCGAAGACTTAACCAAAGTCATCGACGGGCTGAGGTCGACCTGAAGACTTAACCAAAAGTCAGACTTTTCCATGTATTGGGCCCGACAACCCGACGACTTAGCCAAAGTCGGCCCGAAGACTTAACCAAAGTCATCGACGGGCCGAGGTCGACGCGAAGACTTAACCAAATTCATCTCATCGGCCTGAAGACTTAACCAAATTCATCAACTTTTTCAATGTATTGGGCCCGAAGACTTAAGCACCAAAGTAATCACCTCATCAACCCGAAGACTTATGCACCAAAGTAAACCAAAGCACCAAAGTAATCACCTCATCGACCTCAAGACTTAACCACCAAAGTAAATCAAAGTTGACTTAAACACCAAAGTAAACCAAAGTCAATTTAAGCACCAAAGTAAACCAAAGTCAAGAGCACTAGAGTAATCACCTCATCAGCCCGAAGACTCAACCAAAGTCATCGACTTTTCGACCAACTTAAGCACCAAACTAAACCAAAGTCGGGAGCACCAGAGTAATCACCTCATCGGCCTGAAGACTTAACCAAAGTCATCGACTTTTCAACGTATTGGACTCGACAACCAAAGTCTCCAGCACCAAAGCAATCACCTCATCAACCCAAAGACTTATGCACCAAAGTAAACCAAAGCACCAAAGTAATCACCTCATCGACCCGAAGACTTAACCACCAAAGTAAATCAAATTCGACTTAAGTAAACCAAAGTTGGGAGCACTAGAGTAATCACCTCATCAGCCCGAAGACTTAACCAATGTCATCGATTTTTCGACCAACATAAGCACCAAAGTAAACCGACTTACCCCATCGGCCCGGAGACTTAACCAAAGTCATCGACTTTTCAACTTAAGCACCAAAGTAAACTGAGTTACCTCATCGGCCCGAAGACTTAACTAAAGCCATCGACTTTGCGACTTAAACACCAAAGTAAAGACTTAACCAAAGTAATCGACTTAAGCACCAAAGTAAACTGACTTACCTCATTGGCCCAAAGAATTAACCAAATTAACCAAAGTCATCGACTTTTCGACTTAAACACCAAAGTAAACCCTTTTCGACTTACCTCAACCCTTTTCAACTTAACAACAAAGTAAACCGACTTACCTTATCATCCCAAAGACTTAACCAAAGTCATCAACTTTGTTCAACTTAAACAACAAAGTAAACCAACTTACCTCATCGGCCCGAAGACTTAACCAAAGTCATCGACTTTGTTCAACTTAAACAACAAAGACTTAACCAAAGTCATCGACTTTGTTTGACTTAAACAACAAAGTAAACCGACTTACCTCATCAGCCTGAAGACTTAACCAAACTGACTTACCTCATCGGCTTGAAGACTTAACCAAAGTCATCAACGGGCCGAGGTCGACCCGAAGACTTAACCAAAAGTCAGAGTTTTCCATGTATTGGGCACGACAACCCGATGACTTAACCAAAGTTGGCCCGAATACTTAACCAAAGTCATCAACGGGAAGAGGTCGATGCGAAGACTTAACTAAAGTCATCTCATCGGCCTGAAGACTTAACCAAATTCATCTACTTTTTCGATGTATTGGGCTCAAAGACTTAACCAAAATCTTTGACCCGAAGACTTAAGCACCAAAGTAATTATGGACCAAAGCACCAAAGTAATCACCTCGAAGACTTAAGTGCCAAAGTAATCACCTCATCAACCTGAAGACTTATGCACCAAAGTAATCACCTCATCGACCTAAAGACTTAACCACCAAAGTAAATCAAAGTCGACTTAAGCACCAAAGTAAACCAAAGTCGATTTAAGCACCAAAGTAAACCAAAGTCGGGAGCACCAGAGTAATCACCTCATCAACGCAAAGACTCAACCAAAGTTATCGACTTTTCGACCAACTTAAGCACCAAACTAAACCAAAGTCGGGAGCACTAGAGTAATCACCTCATCGGCCCGAAGACTTAACCAAAGTCATTGACTTTTCGACGTATTGGGCTCGACAACCAAATTCTCAAGCACCAAAGTAATCACCTCATCAACCCGAAGACTTATGCACCAAAGTAAACCAAAACACCAAAGTAATCACCTCATCGACCCAAAGACTTAACCACCAAAGTAAATCAAAGTCGACTTAAGTAAACCAAAGTTGGGAGCACTAGAGTAATCACCTCATCAGCCCGAAGACTTAACCAATGTCATCGACTTTTCGACCGACATAAGCACCAAAGTAAACCGACTTACCTCATCGGCCTGAAGACTTAACCAAAGTCATCGACTTTTCAACTTAAGCACCAAAGTAAACCGACTTACCTCATCGACCCGAAGACTTAACCAAAGTCATCGACTTTTCGACTTAAACACCAAATTCATCGACTTAAGCACCAAAGTAAACCGACTTACCTCATCGGCCCAAAGAATTAACCAAATTAACTAAAGTCAACGACTTTTCGACTTAAACACCAAAGTAAACCCTTTTCGACTTACCTCAAACCTTTTCGACTTAAACAACAAAGTAAACCGACTAAACTTATCGGCCCGCAGACTTAACCAAAGTCATCGACTTTGTTCGACTTAAACAACAAAGTAAACCGACTTACCTCATCAGCCCGAAGACTTAACCAAAGTCATCGACTTTGTTTAACTTAAACAACAAAGACTTAACCAAAGTCATCGACTTTGTTCGAATTAAACAACAAAGTAAACCGACTTACCTCATCGGCCTGAAGACTTAACCAAACCGACTTACCTCATCGGCCCAAAGACTTAACCAAAGTCATCGACTTTATTCGACTTAAACAACAAAGACTTAACCAAAGTCATCGACTTTGTTCGACTTAAACAAAAAAGTAAACCGACTTACCTCATTGGCCTGAAGACTTAACCAAACCGACTTACCTCATTGACCCGAAAAGGTAAAACCAAAGTCATCGACTTTTCGACCGACCTCATTGGCCCGAAGACTTAACCAAACCGACTTACCTCATCGGCCCGAAGCTCCCGACTTAAGCACCAAAGTCGGGAGCGTCATCGACTTTGTTCGACTTAAACAACAAAGTAAACCGACTTACCTCATCGACCCAAAGACTTAACCAAACCGACTTACCTCATCGGCCCGAAGACTTAACCAAAGTCATCGACTTTGTTTGACATAAACAACAAAGACTTAACCAAAGTCATTGACTTTGTTTGACTTAAACAACAAAGTAAACCGACTTACCTCATTGGCCCGAAGACAACCAAACCAACTTAACTCATCGGCCCGAAGAGGTAAAACCAAAGTCATCAACTTTTCGACCGACCTCATTGGCCCGAAGACTTAACCAAACTGACTTACCTCATCGGCCCGAAGCTCCCGACTTAAGCACCAAAGTCAGGAGCGTAATCATCGACTTTTCGACCGGCTTAAGTCGGGAGCATAATCATCGAAATTTCGGGAGCGTAATCATCAGCTTTTCGACCGACTTAAGTCGGAAGCGTAATCACCTCATTGGGAGCGTAATCATCGACTTTTCAACCGACTTAAGCACCAAAGTCGGGAGCGTAATCACCTCATCGGCCCGAAGACTTACCAAGTCATCGACTTTAGTGTAATCATCGACTTCTCGACCGACTTAAGCACCAAAGTCGGGAGCTTAATCACCTCATCGGCCCGAAGACTTACCAAAGTCATCGACTTTTTGACGTATTGGGCCCAACAACCAAAGTCGAATTTTCGACTGACTTAAGCACCAAAGTCGGTAGCGTAATCACCTCATCGGCCCAAAGTCGGTAGTGTAATCACCTCATCGGCCCAAGTGATCGACTTTTTGACGTATTGGGCCCGACAACCAAAGTCGACTTTTCTACCGATTTAAGCACCAAATTCGGTAGCGTAATCACCTCATCGGCCCGAAGTCGGTAGCGTAATCACCTCATCGGCCCGAAGTCGGTAGCATAATCACCTCATCGACCCGAAGTCGGTAGCATAATCACCTCATCGGCCCGAAGACTTATCAAAGTCATCGACTCATCAACTTTAGTGTAATCATCAACTTTTCGACCAACTTAAGCACCAAAGTCGGGAGCTTAATCACCTCATCGGCGAAATTTCGGAGCTTAATCACCTCACCTACTTTAGTGTAATCATCAACTTTTCGACCGACTTAAGCACCAAAGTCGAGAGCTTAATCACCTCATCGACGAAAGTCGGGAGGTTAATCACCTCACCTCATCAGCCCAAAAGTCAGGAGCTTAATCACCTCATCGATAGCTCACCTCACCTCATCAGCCCGAAAGTCGGGAGCTTAATCAGCTCATCGGCCCGAAAGTCGGGAGCTTAATCACAAAGCCGGCCCGAAAGTCAGGAGCTTAATCACCTCATCAGCCCGAAAGCCGGCCTGAAAGTCACCTCATCGGCCCGAAAGCCGGGAGCTTAATCACCTCATCGGCTTTTGCTTAATCACCTCATCGGCCCGAATGTCAGGAGCTTAATCACCTCATCGGCCTGAAGACCTACCAAGCTTAATCACCTCACCGGCTTTAGCTTAATCACCTCATCGGCCCGAAGACCTACCAAAGTCATCGACTTTTTGACGTTTAATCACCACCTCATCGGCCCGAAGACCTACCTCATCGGCCCGAAGACCTACCAAAGTCATCGACTTTTTGACGTTTAATCAACTCATCGGCCCGAAGACCTACCAAAGTCATCGACTTTTTGACGTTTAATCACCTCATCGGCCCGAAGACTTACCAAAGTCATTGGCCCGAAGACTTACCAAAGTCATCAGCTCGAAGACTTACCAAAGTCATCGACTTTTTGACGTTTTGACCTATCGACTTACCAAAGTCATCGACTTTTTGACATTTTGACCTACCAAAGTCATCGACTTTTTGATGTTTAATCACCTCATCTGCCCGAAGACTTACCGAAGTCATCAACTTTTTGATGTATTGGGCCCGACAACCAAAGTTAGGAGCACCAAAGTAATTACCCATTCAAGGCACCGAGAAGAGGATCCCACGAGAGCCTACACCGGTGTACAACGTGTACAACGTGTGGGAGCTTAATCAGAAAGCCTCATCAGCCCGAAAGTCGGAGCTTAATCACCTCATCGACAGCTCACCTCATCGACCCGAAAGTCGGGAGCTTAATCACAAAGCTGACCCGAAAGTCGGGAGCTTAATCACCTCATCAGCCCGAAAGCCGGCCCGAAAGTCACCTCATTGGCCCGAAAGCCGAGAGCTTAATCACCTCATCAGCTTTTGCTTAATCACCTCATCGGCCCGAAGACCTACCAAGCTTAATCACCTCATCGGCTTTTGCTTAATCACCTCATCGGCCCGAAGACCTACCTCATCGGCCCGAAGACCTACCAAAGTCATCGACTTTTTGACGTTTAATCACCTCATCAGCCCGAAGACCTACCAAATTCATCGACCTTTTGACGTTTAATCACCACCTCATCGGCCCGAAGACCTACCAATTTTTGATGTTTAATCACCTCATCGGCCCGAAGACCTACCAAAGTCATCGACTTTTTGACGTTTAATCACCTCATCGGCCCGAAGACTTACCAAAGTCATCGACTTTTTGACGTTTAATTACCTCATCGGCCTGAAGACTTACCAAAGTCAAAAAGTCCTACCAAAGTCATTGACTTTTTGACGTTTAATCACCTCATCGGCCCGAAGACTTACCAAAGTCATCGACTTTTTGACGTTTAATTACGTCATTGGCCCGAAAACTTACCAAAGACTTACCAAAGTCAAAAAGTGACTTACCAAAGTCAAAAAGTGACTTACCAAAGTCATCGACTTTCGGCCCGAAGACTTACCAAAGACTTACCAAAGTCAAGACCGAAGACTTACCAAAGCCCAAAAGCGACTTACCAAAGTCATCGACTTTCGGCCCGAAGACTTACCAAAGTCATCGACTTTAAGAGACTTACCAAAGTCATCGACTTTTTGACGTATTGGGGGTAAGTCTTCGACATTTTGACGTATTGACTTTTTGAAGACTTACCAAAGTCATCGACTTTTTGACGTATTGGGGGTAAGTCTTCGACATTTTGACGTATTGACTTTTTGACGTATTGGGGGTAAGTCTTCGACATTTTGACGTATTGACTTTTTGAAGACTTTTTGACGTATTGGGGGTAAGTCTTCACATTTTGATGTATTGGGGGTAAGTCTTCGACATTTTGACGTATTGACTTTTTGAAGACTTTTTGACGTATTGGGGGTAAGTCTTCGACATTTTGATGTATTGACTTTTTGAAGACTTTTTGACTTATTGGGGGTAAGTCTTTGACATTTTGACGTATTGACATATTGGGGGTAAGTCTTCGACATTTTGACGTATTGACTTTTTGAAGACTTACCAAAGTCATCAACTTTTTGACGTATTGGGGGTAAGTCTTCGACATTTTGACGTATTGAGTTTTTGAAGACTTACCAAAGTCATCGACTTTTTGACGTATTGGGGGTAAGTCTTCGACATTTTGACGTATTGACTTTTTGAAGACTTACCAAAGTCATCGACTTTTTGACGTATTGGGGGTAAGTCTTTGACATTTTGACGTATTGACTTTTTGAAGACTTTTTGACGTATTGGGGGTAAGTCTTCGACATTTTGACGTATTGGGGGTAAGTCTTCGACATTTTGACATATTGAGTTTTTGAAGACTTACCAAAGTCATCGACTTTTTGACGTATTGGGGGTAAGTTTTCGACATTTTGACGTATTGACTTTTTGAAGACTTACCAAAGTCATCGACTTTTTGACGTATTGGGGGTAAGTCTTCGACATTTTGACGTATTGAATTTTTGAAGACTTACCAAAGTCATCATGTATTGGGGGTAAGTCTTCGACATTTTGACGTATTGACTTTTTGAAGACTTACCAAAGTCATCGACTTTTTGACGTATTGGGGCTAAGTCTTCGACATTTTGACGTATTGACTTTTTGAAGACTTACCAAAGTCATCGACGTATTGAGCTTTTGAAGACTTACCAAAGTCATCGACTTTTTGACGTATTGGGGGTAAGTCTTCGACATTTTGATGTATTGACTTTTTGAAGACTTACCAAAGTCATCGACTTTTTGACGTATTGGGGGTAAGTCTTCGACATTTTGACGTATTGACTTTTTGAAGACTTTTTGACGTATTGCGGGTAAGTCTTCGACATTTTGACGTATTGACTTTTTGAAGACTTTTTGACGTATTGGGGGTAAGTCTTCGACATTTTGACGTATTGGGGGTAAGTCTTCAACATTTTGACGTATTGAGTTTTTGAAGACTTACCAAAGTCATCAACTTTTTGACGTATTGGGGGTAAGTCTTCGACATTTTGACGTATTGACTTTTTGAAGACTTACCAAAGTCATCATGTATTGGGGGTAAGTCTTCGACATTTTGACGTATTGACTTTTTGAAGACTTTTTGACGTATTGGGGGTAAGTCTTCGACATTTTGACGTATTGACTTTTTGAAGACTTACCAAAGTCATCGACGTATTGACTTTTTGAAGAGTTACCAAAGTCATCGACTTTTTGACGTATTGGGGGTAAGTCTTCGACATTTTGACGTATTGACTTTTTGAAGACTTACCAAAGTCATCAACTTTTTGACGTATTGGGGGTAAGTCTTCGACATTTTGACGTATTGACTTTTTGAAGACTTACCAAAGTCATCACGTATTGGGGGTAAGTCTTCGACATTTTGACATATTGACTTTTTGAAGACTTAACAAAGTCATCGACTTTTTGACGTACTGGGGGTAAGACTTACCAAAGTCATCGACTTAAAGTCTTCGACATTTTGACGTATTGACTTTTTGAAGACTTACCAAAGTCATCGACTTTTTGACGTATTGGGGGTAAGACTTACCAAAGTCATCGACTTTTTGACGTATTGGGGGTAAGTCTTTTTGACGTATTGGGGGTAAGTCTTCGACATTTTGACGTATTCACTTTTTGAAGACTTACCAAAGTCATCACGTATTGGGGGTAAGTCTTCGACATTTTGACGTATTGACTTTTTGAAGACTTACCAAAGTCATCGACTTTTTGACGTATTGGGGCTAAGACTTACCAAAGTCATCGACTTTTTGACGTATTGGGGGTAAGTCTTTTTGACGTATTGGGGGTAAGTCTTCGACATTTTGACGTATTGAATTTTGTCTTCGACATTTTGACGTATTGACTTTTTGAAGACTTACCAAAGTCATCGACTTTTTGACGTATTGGGGGGTAAGTCTTCGACATTTTGACGTATTGATTTTTTGAAGACTTACCTACTTTTTGACGTATTAGGGGTAAGTCTTTGAAATTTTGACGTATTGACTTTGGGGGGTAAGTCTTCGACATTTTGACGTATTGACTTTTTGAAGACTTACCTACTTTTTGACGTATTGGGGGTAAGTCTTTGAAATTTTGACGTATTGACTTTTGTGAAATTTTGACGTATTGACTTTTGTCTTCGACATTTTGACGTATTGACTTTTTGAAGACTTACCAAAGTCATCGACTTTGTCTTTGAAATTTTGACGTATTGACTTTTGTGAAATTTTGACGTATTGACTTTTGTCTTCGACATTTTGACGTATTGACTTTTTGAAGACTTACCAAAGTCATTGACTTTTTGACGTATTGGGGGGTAAGTCTTTGACGTATTGACTTTTTGAAGACTTACCAAAGTCATCGACTTTTTGACGTATTGGGGGGTAAGTCTTCGACATTTTGACGTATTGACTTTTGTGAAATTTTGACGTATTGACTTTTGTCTTCGACATTTTGACGTATTGACTTTTTGAAGACGAAGACTTACCCCGTCTTTGACGTATTGACTTTTTGAAGACTTACCAAAGTCATCGACTTTTTGACGTATTGGGGGGTAAGTCTTCGATATTTTGACGTATTGACTTTTGTGAAATTTTAACGTATTGACTTTTTGAAGACGAAGACTTACCCCCAATACGTCAAAAACGTCAAAAAGTCGATGACTTTGAAGACTTACCAAAGTCATCGACTTTTTGACGTATTGGGGGGTAAGTCTTCGACATTTTGACGTATTGACTTTTTGAAGACTTACCTACTTTTTGACGTATTGGGGGGTAAGTCTTCGACATTTTGACGTATTGACTTTTTGAAGACTGGGTAAGTCTTCGACATTTTGACGTATTGACTTTTTGAAGACTTACCTACTTTTTGACGTATTGGGGTAAGTCTTCGAAATTTTGACGTATTTTTTGACGTATTGGGGTAAGTCTTCGAAATTTTGGGGGGTAAGTCTTCGACATTTTGACGTATTGACTTTTTGAAGACTTACCTACTTTTTGATGTATTGGGGTAAGTCTTCGAAATTTTGACGTATTGGGGTAAGTCTTCGAAATTTTGACGTATTGGGGTAAGTCACGTATTGACTTTTTGAAGACTTACCTACTTTTTGATGTATTGGGGTAAAAATTTTGACGTATTGGGGTAAGTCTTCGAAGACTTACCTACTTTTTGATGTATTGGGGTAAAAATTTTGACGTATTGGGGTAAGTCTTCGAAGACTTACCTACTTTTTGACGTATTGGGGTAAAAATTTTGATGTATTGGGGTAAGTCTTCGAAGACTTACCTACTTTTTGACGTATTGGGGTAAGTCTTCGAAGACTTACCTATTTTTTGACGTATTGGGGTAAAAATTTTGACGCATTGGGGTAAGTCTTTGAAGACTTACCTACTTTTTGACGTATTGGGGTAAAAATTTTGACGTATTGTGGTAAGTCTTCGAAATTTTGACATATTTTTTCGAAATTTTGACATATTAGGCACGTATTGGGGGTAAGTAAAAATTTTGACGTATTGGGGTAAGTCTTCGAAGGCTTACCTACTTTTTGACGTATTGGGGTAAAAATTTTGATGTATTGGGGTAAGTCTTTGAAGACTTACCTACTTTTTGACATATTGGGGTAAAAATTTTGACGTATTGTAGTAAGTCTTCGAAATTTTGACGTATTGGGCACGTATTGGGGGTAAGTCTTCGAAATTTTGACGTATTGGGCCGACTTTAATTTTGACGTATTGCGCACGTATTGGGGGTAAATCTTCGAAATTTTGACGTATTGGGCCCGACAACCAAAAAGTCAGGAGCACCAAAGCAATTACCCATTCAAGGCACCGAGAAGAGGATCCCACGAGAGCCTACACCAGTGTACAACGTGTACAACGCGTGGGTAACAACACGTGGGTAAAGAGTATGCAGTTGTCTATAATGAGACTTTTTGGAAGCTTTTCCGGTGGGTTTTTCCGGTCAAAATCTGGCAGCGATTTATTGGAATCGCAAGTTTGATAGCTAGTTTCTACACAATCAAAGTGCCCCAGGGGTTTTTCAGGGTGCTGAATCCAAATATGCAGTTAAAAAACCATTTTAACTGCAACAAATCAAGATTTAATCTCAATTTCCTCTGCTGGATTCCGTCACCGGAATCTCCAAAAAGTCGCATTATAGACAACTCCAAAGAGTATCAACACTGGGATATATATATAAACTAAAACGTTTTCAGTTTATAAATGTGGGATATTGGCTATTTAAAAGCGCAAAGGAGGAAATTGCCACGGCAGAGATTGTTGATACCGGGAAGTGTTGCCTATGTTTCACAAGTTTCATGCGTCTTCCATGCAACAGTATGCGACACATCTTGTTTGGGTTTCATTCTGATCCATTACGTTATGAAAAAGCGATCCATGTCAGTGCATAGGAACATGATCTTCAGGCATTGCCAGGTGGTTATCTCACGGAAATTGGTGAAAGAGGTGTGAACATTAGTGGTAGCCAAAAGCAAATAGTTTCTATTGCCAGGGTTGTATATGCTAATGCAGATATTTATATATTTGATGATCCTATAAGTGCACTCTATGCCCATGTTGGCTGCCAGATATTTAATAAATGCCCTAGGAATGAACATATGGAAGAGAATATCAAGGTTGTACAAGGGGTCGATGCAAAACCACTTTGAACTGATCAGCGAGCCAGGAGATTCAATTTTTGGTCTCGCCAGTACGACTTCGCCTGTCGACCAATGGTTTAAGAATTTGAGGGAATTACACGATGACTCTGAATTGATGCAAAATCAACTTTACTTCCCCTTGATTGGACTAATATTGGATGAGATGCTAGGTTTTTTTACAACCTCAGCAGACAGGAAAAGTGTGAAGTTCTAATCAGTATCAAGCAGATAATTCGTAATTTGGATGACTCATCTCTTATTAAGGCGTGGAAACATAGTATTGCTAGAACAAGGCTCTTTTTCAAGCTTCTGGAAGATTGTCTTGTCCTTTTGAGCATAGAAAGTCAGTTTGACTCTATGATCATTGGTAACTCTCAAAATCCATATGTGGAAGGGCCAGTTTGATATAAGTGCTCGGACAAACTCTCTCTATTGATTAATAGTTATTTGCTTGAATTATATCGACGAGAAATCCGACCACAGGTAACACTGGAGAGTGGGTACTTATGGCAAAGGTTGAGCCTTCAGTTTAGTTCACCAAGTCAACCATACTCCTTACGTGAGGTATTAGCTCAGGCACAATCATTCCCTATAGGAGCTTCCAGCGGAGCATTAAGAGAGAGTCTGCACCCAATATTTAAGTAGAAGTTAGAGTTTTGGGAGGAGAACATAAGTGCATATGTAAGTCTCCAGACATTGGAGATTACTGAAAAATTCTCGCGAGCAGTTGCAGATCATAGCATTGGGACTGACTATGGAAAGCTTGCAGCAATATTCATGTCTTTTCTTTCCCGCAGCCAACCACTGGTCTTTGGAAGCTTTTTTTCCGATGTATTTAGCAGTCTTTTTAATCTTCATGGTGCAACACTGATGGAAAGAGAGAATGATCGCTGCTTTTCATCTACTTCTTCTTGCAGTTTTTCGCAATGATTCCATCAGAAAGAGGGTTGTTTTTGGCCTTCAAATTCTTGTGCGAAATTATTTTTATTATTTCCAGAATACTCCATGGTTGCGTGTTATGTTTATAATCACTTTGTCAGAATTGATGTCTCACATACAAGTTACTCAAAAAAAGTCTGATGTCCATGGAGGAAAGTGGGGAAGTCCGATGTCTCGGGAAGTCATCAGAATAAATGGAAATGGAAGAGAGGAGTGGTGATCTTTTTAAATGTTGCGGTTTTTTTGAGAATGCATTGGATGTTATATCTGAAGGTTCTACACAGAATCATTGGTCATGGTCAGAAGTCAAGCAATTGCCTGTGACTCTTCTTCGTGCCCTAGATGCGGGAATTGAACACACTCTCCTTAGTTCTATGATGTCAATAGATATATATGTAGTAGAAATAGCTTTCATATACTTGTTTGGTCTTATGCACACATACCAGATCTGCATTTCATATGGTTTCTTCATTTATGTGATGCTCATCAAGAGATGCAGTCTTGGGAAGAAGTTGCGCAATGCGATGTGGTTGTTGTTTGGGTCAAAATGAAGGCATTGGTAGGAAGAAATGATGTTTTCTGAGGAAAGGAGCATGCAATAGCCTTGCATAATATTTTTCTAATGGTCAGTAGTGCAGTTATTGGGGAAGCATCAGCTGCAGAAGTTTAAGGGTACGGAGCATCAAAATTGACAATTGACTTTGCTGTGAAATGCTTACAGCTTGCAAATAAGTTATTTTCTCAGGTAGAGTTTTATCATTTTTGTGCCAGCATGCTTGAATTAATTATTCCAGTTTACAACAATAGTACTCGACTCTAGATCGATCACTCATGTTAGTTCGTGTTTCATCCAACAACATATGGCAGCCCTTTACTCGACGAAGTTTAACAAGAGGAGAGGTATCCAAAATGGTATGGCAAAACCACCAGTTTGAAAATCTACGGTCCATATTTATTGCGCCACCCTTCACCTATTTTTCCAAAACCATCACAAGGACCTGGCGCAAAGTGGTTTATGGTTTTCAGAAACCGCAGTTGGCTTGTCTAAGTAAGTGGGAACCCACGCGCACTATCAACTGCCACAGAAGCTAATGCATGTCCACTTCGGCTCCAACATGGATGCGACAAACATTGAGGGACCTAGATCCGCCATTTACATTTGAATCTTATTAATGTGTGATCGCTTTAATTAAAATTACTATGTGTTAAATAACATTGTAAATTAAATGGGTGAGTATAATATTAATATTATATATGTATACATATACATTAATAATATTAAAAGTTTTGATATTTTATGATTGAGTTACATGAGCTTATTTTTAAAATGTATTGTAATTTATAAAAGAGAAAGATGAAAACAATTTTATAATTGTTTTCATAAGTGGTTATGTAACTAATCAAGTAACAGTTAAGTTAGGGACGCAATAAAAAAATTAGAGAGGAAGGAGCTGAAAAGGGGTTCGGAGTTTGTATGCGAGGAGATTTTTAAATGGAGAAATCTCTCAGAAACTAAGAATAGGGACCATTTTGATTTTAGCTCTTGGTGTAAATTGTAACCTTGTCAACATTGTGTTCTTTATTGCGTTTGATATTATGTTTCATTCTACTAGTATGAGCGTATGAGTGTAATGTAGTGGTAGAATTTTTAAGTTTTGGTTATGAATTTTTTTTAAATTGGTATTTTTTAGTTTTGATTATGAATTTACCTTAAATTGGTACTTGTTTTCTGGTTTAAAAAGTTTTAATGGGCACTCTACCATGTCGGAAACTTTTTTATTTTCTTCTTTTTTTCATCATTCTTTCACTAGAGATTAAGTTCATATTTTTGACTACTTGAGCTATAAAGTTTTGTCCCTCTTCATCTTTCTTCTAGCCACTCATTAATTAAAGCTTTGCAATCCACAAGAGTTTTGGCCAACCTGGTTTTGAATGCTAGGTTTTTGAATTAGATTGCTCATTACAACTTTCATGGTCACACTCTCTCACCATTTATTCTAAAAGTACTTATCAATCTTTAGATGTCCGGGGCACTGGTTCCTTTACAGCAAGAATTTCCTCAGGGTTACAACATCAAATTGGTGTCATTGTTGAGGATGGAGTTGAAATAATTTCCTTGAGTTTCTTGAAATTCCAAGGTGGATTCTTGAGGGTGATAAGAACCAGTGTTAGGTTGTAAACCCTCACCAATTCTCTTCATCTCTAGGCATTTTTTTTTTTTCTGAGTTTCAAAAATGGCTCTCCTTCCATTCTTGGCCAATAAATTTTCTCCACTAGACTTTTCTTGCAAAGTTGGTTATCCTCGTCCTTTGCGCATTTCATGGGCGGAGTGCTTATTTTCCAAGATTCAATGGAAATGAAAATGACATTCCATCCCAACACCTCAAATATTTTCATGAATGCATGGAGAAATAGGTTATTGTTTATGAAGATGTGAAAATGAAGTTGTTCATGTTTTCTTTGGGCTAGGAATCTAGGGTTTGTTATAGGTCTTTACCTTGTTCAAGGATTTCCTCTTTGAAATATTTCCATCTAGTGTTTATCTCTTTTTGCAAAACTTCATATGCACAAATTTTTCTTTTTGAAGATTGTTGTAGGCATTTCAATTTTGGGAAAAAAATCAAGACTAGTGTTGAAACTGTTGAATAAACTGCTAAATATGAACTTCAAGAAGTTCCAGTTAACCTCAATAATATAGGAGAGCACAAAAAAATTAATTATGAAGAGATTAATGGACCTGAGAAACAATCTCTTTGTGAAAAAGATGTTGGAAAATTTAAAAAAAAAAATGTTCTTCAATAGCCTCACAAGAAAAAAAAGTGTTAACCCTCTACCAAGCAAATCAAGAGAGTATTAAACTAGAGGAAATTTCAAACCTGCATCAATAATTTCAATTCAATAGTCAAGAAGAAGGGGAGATCATTAAGCTGCAAAAAATCCTTGAAAACCTTATCTTGTTGAATTTGATGGTCCTCATATATATGATTTGCATGATAGAGAAGAAGAGACATGGATAGTTGCACAACAAGAGAAATTTCATCATAAAGTTAGCAAAGATGCTCCAATTTATGATTTGTATGGTTCGGAGGAGGAATTTGATGCATTTCATGAAGAAGACAATAAAGACATCTTTTGTTGGACACAAGAAGGTAGGGCTTCTGAAATGAAGGAAAGTAGTTTTCAAAAAATTTCTCATACACATAAATGTTTAGAGAGAATCCAAATTTTTTTCCAAAAGCCCAAAGTTGAAGAGTTGATCAATTATGATGATTGCCTTGGAAAAAAAGACATCTCTAATAGTTCCAAAAAAAACTGATCAGAATTTTTTATGAAATACATCAAACACCAGCTACAAAGTTGAGAGAAAGTGAAACTATTGATCAAGGTGACTTATTCTCTCATACATTATATGACCCAGTAGCAGACTATATGGTAGCTTTGTTTACTTGACAACCAATCTCTCTTGCTAGTTATGTACCTGCTCCTATCGACTAGTTTCTACTACTCTTGTTTGTGTTTATTTTTACTCTTGAAGTTCAAGGAGCTGGTATAAGGTCTAGCACTCAAATGTTAGTTTGGTACCACTAGAATCTTGACTTCACTTGATTGAATTCAACACTATTTATAAGTAGGAGTTGTATATAAATAAGCTCAACCAATAAGCATTTTCTTTTCAATTGTAGTTTTTCAAGTTCAATATTTTCATTTGAGGAATAAGGAAGTAGTTCTAGTTGAAATAGGTTTTGAACAAATTTCATGTCTCAAAATTTTTAGATTTCAAAGTTGACTTCATGCCCAATAAGACTACTAGACATTTGTTCTTAGTGTTTTGCAAGCAAAGTGTTCTCCCCAGTTGGAGCCAATATGTTGTAGCCAACTTCTACCAAGTGAAATGATAAAGGCTCCTCACACAAAAGCCATGAAATGTTGAAGGGAGGTGTTGCTTCTTTAAGGTCTTCAATGTTTTGTAAGGAGTACAGTATGTTCATTGGAGCCTATGATATCATTTGACAATTTCTATACTTTATGTTAAAAAATTAAATTCGGTGCAAAGATTGGTTTTTTATGATGAATTTTCTACCCTCGTCCTTTTATACATAGAGTCTATTTTTATTCAAAAATTGGTTTTTTATGATGATTTTTCTACTCTCATCCTTTTATACATAGAGTCTATTTTTATTCATCCTTTTATACTTAGAGTCAAAACCATGAAATGTTGAAAGGGAGGTGTTGCTTCTTTAAGTTATTCAATGTTTTGTAAGGAGTACAATGTGTTCATTGAAGCCTATGATATCATTTGCCAATTTTTATCATTTCTATTAAAAAGTTAAAGTCGATGCAAAGATTGGTTTTTTAGGATGAATTTTCTACTCTCGTCCTTTTATACATAGAGTCTATTTTATTCATCTTTTTATACCTAAAATCTATTTGTATTAAAAAATTATTACATAGAGTATTTTTTCAAAAATTATTGGACTCGAAGGCGAAAGCTTGCTTTCAAAAAATTATTGGACTCGGAGGCACAGGCTTGCTTTCAAAAATTATTGGACTCGAAAACCCAATCGACAACTAAATTCTATAGAGTCTCTACTTTGTTCATCCTTTTATACATAAAGGGGAAGGCTTGCTTTCAAAAATTATTGGACTCGAAAGCCCAATCGACAACTAGATTCTATATTGGACTCGAAAACCCAATCTACAACTAGATTCTATAGAGTCTACTTTGTTCATCCTTTTATACATAAAGTCTAAGTGTTTGGTCATCCTTTTATACATAAAGTCTATTAGTGCCCATAAAAAATTCTACCAAAGCAAGTGCCCATACAAGGGGCCAAGAGGAGGAGCCCACAAGAGCCTACACTAGTGCACAACACGTAAATAAATTTCATCAACAATGGTGAATATATAATGTCATTAAGCATTTTGGTTTAGAAATGTGGGATATTGGCTATTTAAAAGCGTAAAAGAGGAAGTTTCCACGGCAAAGATTGTTGATACTAGGAAGTGTTTCCTATGTTTCACAAGCTTCATGGATCTTCAGTGTAACAGTCCATCACAACATCTTGTTTGGGTATCCTTATGATATGTTACGTTGTGAAAAAGTGATCCATGTCAGTGCATTGGAACATGATTTTCAGTCATTTCTAGATGGTGATCTCACTGAAATTGGTGAAAAAGGTGTGAACATTAGTGGTGGCCAAAAGCAAAGAGATTTTATTGCCAGGGTTGTCTATGCTAATGCAGATATTTATATATTTGATAGATCGTCTAAGTGCAGTCGATGCCCATGTTCATTGCCAAGTATTGGAGAAATGACCCAGGAATGAACGTATGGAAGAGAATATCAATGTTGTACAGGGGTCGATATAAAACCACTTTGAACTGATTAGCGAGCCAGGAGATTCGACTTTTGGTCTCGCTAGTACAACTCCGCCTGTCGATTAATGGTTTAAAAAATTGAGGGCATTTCATGATGACGCTAAATTGGTGCAAAATCGTCTTCACTTCCCCCTGATTGGACTAATATTGGATGAGATACCAATTTTTTTTTCACATCCTCAACGTAGCAGACAAGAATGAAGTTCTAATCTGTGTCATGTAGATAATCCATAATTTCGATGACTCATCTCTTATTAAGGTGTGGCTATAGATTATTGCCAGAACAAGGCTCTTTTCAAGCTCCTGGAAGAATGACTTACCCTTTTGAGTATAGAAAGCCAACTGACTCTATGATCATTGGTAACTATTCAAATCCAGATGTGGAAGGACCAGTTTCATCCAAGTACTTGGATATGCTCTCTCCAGCTATTAATAGTTATTTGATTGAAGCATCTCGATGAGAAATACGACCACAGGTAACACCGGAGAGTGGGTACTTATGGCAAACGTTGAGCCCTTAGTTGAGTTCACCAAGTTAACCATACTCCTTACTTGAGGTATTATCTCAGGCACAATCATCCTGTATGGGAGCTTCGAGCAGAGCATTAAGGGAGAGTATGAACCTAATATTTAAGCACAAGTTAGAGTTTTGGGAGGTGAACATAAGTGCATATGTGAGTCTCCAGATATTGGAGATTACTGATAATTCCTCACAAGCAGTTGCAGATCATAGTATTGGGACTGAATATGGAAAGCTTGATTATATTACAGCAATATTCATGGCTTTTCTTTCCTGCGGCCAACCACTGGTCTTTGGAAATCTTTTTTTTCCCTATATTTAACAGTCGTTTTAATCTTCATGGTGCAACACTGATGGCAAGAGAGAATGATTGCTTCTTGAATCAAGTGGAATTTCATCTACTTTGTCTTGTAGTTTTTCATAATGATTCCATCAAAAAGAGGGTTGTTGTTGGCCTTCAAATTCTTGTGCGGAATTCTTTTTACTATTTCCAGAACACTCCATAGCTGTGTGTTATGTTGACAATCACTTTGTCGAAATTGATGTCTGACATATAGGTTAGTCAAATGAAGTGTGATAGCTCCTTGGAGGAAAGTGGGGAAACACGATGTCTCGGGAAGTCACTGGATGAAATGGAAACGGAAGAGACGAGTGGTGATCTTTTGAAAGGCTACAGTCTTTCTGAGAATTCACTGGATGTTATCTCAAAGGGTTCTACACAGAATCATTGGTCGTGGTCAAAATTCAAGCAATTGCATGTAACTCTTCTCCGTACCTTAGATGCGGCAATTGAAAACACTCTCATTGGTTCTATGATGTTAATAGACAGATATGCAGTAAGAGAGAGATTTCATAGACTTTCTTGGGCTTATACACACGTACCAGATCTGCATGTCATGTGGCTTCTTCATTGAGGTGATGCTCATCAAGAGATGCAGTCTTGGGTAGAATTTGCGCAATGCGTCGTGGTTGTTGTTGGGTCAAAATGCAGGGATTGGTAGGAACGAATTATGGAAAAACTACCAGTTTGACAATCTACGATCTATATTGAAGTTTAACCAGAGGAGAGGTTTCGCAAAATTGTATGCAAAAACTACCCGTTTGAAAATCTACGATCCATATTGATCGCGCCACCCTTCACCTGTTTTTCCAAAACCACCACAAGGACCTAGCGCAAAGTAGTTTATGGTTTTCAAAAACCGCAGTTGGTTTGTCAAGGTAAGTCGGGACCCACGTGCATTATCAACTGCCATAGAAGCTAATGCATGTCCACTTCAGCTCCAACATGGATGCAACAAACAGTCAGGGACCTACATCAGCCATTTACATTTGAATCTTATTAGTGTGTTGCGCCTTTAATTAAAATTCTAATGTATTAAATAACATTGAAAATTAAATGGTTGAGTATAATATTAATATTAAAAGTTTTGATATTTTATGATTGAGTTACGAGACCTTATTTTAAAAATGTATTTTAATTTAAAATAATAATAATATTAAAAATAAAAGACGAAAATATTTTATATTTATTTCAATAAATGGTTTTATAATTAATCAAGAACAGGTTGGGGCGGGAATAAAAAAAATTAGAAGGAACGTTTTTAAAGGGGTTTAGAGTTTGTATACTAGGAGACTTTGTAATGGAGAAATTTCTCTGAAACTGAAGACTAGGAACTATCTTGATTCTATTTCTGGGGTAAATTGCAACATTGTGTTTTTTCTTGTGTTTGATATTATGGTTTTTTCCACTGGTATGAGTGTAATGTAGACGCAGAATTTTAAGATTTGATTATGAATTTACATGAAATTGATACTTATTTTTTGGTTTGAAAAGTCTTAATGGGTGTTCCACTATGCCAGAGACTCCATCATTTTCTTGTCTTTTTCATCATTCTTTCAACGATGATTAAGTTCATATTCTTGACTGTGTAACCGCCTCCTCCTAAATTTATCTAGTTTCACTGGTCTACTAGGTGAACATGAGACGAAGAGTTACGCTGACATGACCCAACCTCTAAGCTACATTTATGGAAGTGGGGTTGACAACTAAGACTTACTAACCACAAACTAACATCCTACATGGCTTATAGGACACACATGGGCCAAAGAACCACCCCAGGTGACCAACCCTAAGTTGGATAGTTTTTTCAATGACATAGACTCCCAACTACATGCACAAGCCTGCATGAGTATGGTTCTAACCCTCCAACCGCATGCACAACACTTCCTATATGTAATTGCAACCCAAATTCTCTAGTTTAGAGGGTGTGGCCCTGAGATCTGCGCCACAATTCCAAGTCAGCCTCCAGACCACTACCCAGAACTTCCTGAGACTTTCTAGAATAATAAATGACTTGGAGACAATGTTAATCATACAAAACTTGAACAAGGACTTGACCTAACCATGACATTCATTTCGTCAAACATATGGTGAACATGTAAACTACAGGTCATGAATGCATATCTAAACATAGGAGTTTGAAACTTATCTAAGAATCACCAAGAATATCTAATTCCCCCCAATAGTAGCTAAAACAACATTTGTTATCCCATGCATTCATTAACCATTAAATACTTATCAAATCTTGAACAAGTCATAGCTAGAGTACATTACAAATCCATGCTTATAACCAGCATATTACCATATTGATAACCATGACATAACAGTGATCAAATCACCATAATAACATGTACAAGCGCTCATAGTTTACAATAGCAAAATAGCTCTTATTAACTTATGCAAAAGCCAACCAATTCACAGACTTCCACATACCACCCAAACATAGATTGAGTTGAACCAAATATTTCTTTTAGCCAATGACCCTCATGCCATATTCCAAGCATGAATGTGAGATCTCAAGTCATAAACAACCAAGGCTTCCTAGAGATTAAATGTTCTCTCCAAAACCAGTCAAGAGATCATAATGCCCAAAACAAGCTCAGGGTTTCTCCACCCACTTGTTGATGGCTTCTCGGAGATTAAACCACCTCCACCCCCAACCCTTGGGAATTTTCCTGAGACCACCTCACGCAATTCCAAAACCTTTTGGTAATCCATATCTCAACAAAAAAAGGAATCCCATCATAGTGTAGCTATATGAAAATGGAAAGGTAAGGTTGAAACCACTTTCACACCAGGAAAAAAACATGCCAATGACAACAAAAGAAGCAAATACATAAATGCATGCACCATGCACTCACAAACCAACTAGGAAATCACACATGCAACATGTTTCCTATCAATTCTCCTGTTGAAGCCGCTTTATCCAACCTTCCTTCCTTGTCCTTTAATTTCCTTGTCCTTCCTTTTCCTTCCATGTCTTTTCGTAATTTCCTTTCTCCGATGCTAAAGTGCTCCAAGAATGCTCTAAGTGTGCAAAAGTATGAGAGAATAGAGATAGCTCCAAAACGAAACTAACAAAAGCTAGAACTGAAAAAAGTTGTGAATTGATGTTGACTTGGGGGGGCCTGGCCCATGTTCAACGTTAGTTAGCCAAACAAATCCCTACACTACTGGCCCTTTTGGCATCAGTCCGCGAAGCGCGGACTAAAGTCTCACCTGAAGCAGTATGGGGGCATGTTGGAACTAAGTTTCCGCACCCTTGAGATGGTATGATGTCGGTTATTTCCAACTATTCCTGCCTTCACGCAAGTTCCTTCGTGCTCTGTTCTACCCTTCGGTACCTTCGTGAACTATTACAATCGGCTTTCGCTTAGCCCTAACTAGGGGCTGAAGTCCTTTTGCATTGCTAGGGTAGCGAACTGCAATATTTCCAAAACTAGGCTAAGTATCTTACTTATCTTATTATCAGATCTTAGTTAGATTCATGTAAACAGATGTTATTACTTGCATTCACTTAACCAATACAATTATACACGTCCACGCATCATATAAGAATTAGAAGTGAAATTCATACCCAATATAACATGAGCATAAATAGGAAATAAGACGCAAAATTTATAGGAAACTTCGAGCATAAATAGGAAATAAGACGCAAAATTTATAGGAAACTTCTCTTTATTAATACTTCCATATGATTACAGACTCGACTCGCCCTGCACTCAGCTGCGGACTACTAGGCCTCTGCGCATTCAGCTGTAGAGCCTCTACCTACGCTATGACCCAAAACGTAGACTTACACTTCAGAGCTATCTCTCTAACATCTTCATCATTGATTCTTCCTTCGATATTAGATGCCTTTGACTACTTAGAGCTTCGTTCTATTTATACAATCCCATGGTCCGCGGACCATGGGTAGATCTTCTATAACTGACATTACATTATCAAAATAAGCGCACAAAACCCTATGACTCTTTAACAATTACGTGCTTCGTGCCCACAAAATGTGGAGTCTTTACATTGGAATTACAAAATTGGACCAAAATATAGGCTCTAAGCCCAAAAAGTGCCCTTGGGGGATAACAGGCCCAATAGGCCCCCAACACAAACATCGTGACTTGCCCTCGAGTCACTCTGCAGGTGCGGAGATCTTAGCGCGAAGACCTCCCAACTTTGATTGGATCGCTACAACTTCAACAGTGCACTGAGCGACTACCTGCTGGACTTCCTCCACGCGTTGTTCGGTGACCGCTGCTATTGAACTACTGACCTGAATCCTCTACTGAGTTGCTTGCAGTTTCGCGAGCTTTTCTTCAATGGAGGTTGTAATTGTATATTCTTAATCGATCATCTGTCAGCAGCATCAAGATCGACATCATCAAAAGAGTCACCTGAATCAAAACAACTATGTGGATCAACCAATATAAGTACCAAGATCTTCTAACTTAATGCCAACAATGCATTATTAGAAGCATATGCTCCATGTTAGGTCCCTATAATACTAGTGATTCACCCATTACTATTGTCATTGTATCCCTTATTTTTATTATTGTGCCCCATAGAATTACACTATTGTTATTTTTGTGCCTTTATATTATTATTGTTAGGTCGGCTTGGTTATATTGTGACCCCTTAGACTCCTATATATAGAAAGGAGGTTTTGTCATTTTTATCATCCAAGAATTATTCATTTGTGTAATGTAAAGGAGGTTACCCCCTCGAAGAGGCTGAATTCTAAAGTGTTGATCTATCTTTTCTATCTTTTTGTGAGCTGGTTTCATAACATTTGGTATCAGAGCTTTGGATTCTAGGGTTTCGCTACTCCAAATAGGTCATCATGGAATTTTCTCTATAACTTTTTTATGTGACGTTTCAGAAGCGAAAAAAAACCATTTGAGATGAAATCTTTCTTAACCTCGGGTCCAAATTTCATATCTTGTCTCACTATATTTTCAGAGATATGATCTGAGGAAGTTAGGGTTTTTGCAAGCTCCAGAATTTCATCTAAAACAGGTCATTGTGGAATGTTCGCTATAATGCTTTCTCTACGAAGTTTCATAAGATTAAAAAAAAAAAAAAAAAATTGAGAAGAAATTGGTCTCAACCTTGGCTCCCAATTTCAGGTCCCGTCTTGCTATATTTTCAGAGATATAATCTGAGGAAGTTAGGGTTTTTGCAGACCCCCGAATTACATTCCAAACAGGTTACCTTGGGAAAATCGTCATAACTTTCTCTCTGAGCATCAGATTGAATTTTCGTAAGAAGTTTCAGAAAGAGGACGGACTGTAGTTTTTTTGGTACCATTTTTAGAACCTAAGGTTGAAACAATGACCCGCGGCACGTCGTACAAGTTCGCTCTACCGAACAAGTCTATACTCAGGTCATAGTGGGAGATTTGGCATAACTCTTCATTGGGGAATCCAATATTGATCAAACTTGTGGAGTTAGAAATATTGCTCAGAGGGTTACTGTAGGAAGAAATTTCAGACCTTGGAGATCCAAAATTACAAAAATACATCAGATTCAATATCAAGCTCCTACAAAGTGAAAAAAAGGTGTGTAGTTTTTTTTTAATTTTTGCATAAGCTTGGTTTGAAAAATTAGTTCGAAGGAATTCAAAGGGCATAGTGAAGCATTATTATCGGTAATTGATGCCCCGAAGAAAGAAAATGGAAACACCTAGTAAGCAACCTGAAAGCTCTAGCATGACTCATGAAGAAGAGGAATAAATGCAA
>APFE031446097.1:76225-98906 GCA_000404065.3 Pinus taeda | reverse complement strand
TCAAACCATTTGATCCCGATCTATCCTTAGATCTTGTTCTCCATCAACCAGTGAGATCCCTCCTTAGCTTAGATCAAGAAATGCTTCATAACCCATATCCTGCATACTGGATCTCATACTTTATCAGATATTCAGGTATTTCTTCCCTCTTGCCTAATGATCCTCTTCTCCTTTTATAGTCTTAGGCCTTTCACAATACCATGGCCCAAAACCATAACAAATCAATACCATGGACCCAATACTAGGGATCAACATATTTGACGAGATACTATGGTCCAGAATCATAGGTTCAAATACCAAGGCCTAACTATCATGGACCAAAAGTAAGTTCTCCAACATATACATGCTTTTCCTTGCATGAAAGTGCGTGTATACGCATATGCGCCTTTGTAACGACTAACCTGCGTGTATACGAGTCTCGGTCACGATGAACATGCGTATATGTATTTTCTCTTCATTCCTGTAGACTGATCATCAATTCCTTGCTACTGACCTCCTGCACTAAGATTTATCATCTATGCTATTTTCCATCAAGGACAACACTTATCTCATTATGCGAACAATAAACCCATGAGAATAATAAACCCAAGCGATTGATACTAAAACCCATGAGATTATAAACCCAAGGGAATAATATTAAACTGAAGGGATTAAATTATAAACGGAGGGTATATAAGCATAAAAATAAATATTGTAAACTGTAGAATTATCATGGTTGACCATGATTGATTTTCCTATTGAGACAATCTTTGTGACAATGCGACATCGCACCATCATTGACCATGATTGATTTTCATATGCAGAAAATCTTTGTCACAATGCAACATTGGACCATGGTTGATTTTCATATTGATAAAAGGTTCATCACAATGTGATGCTTGGCCATGATATCCCAGATTATAAACCAAGAGGATTTATATTATACACAACAATTGATATTATAAACCATATGAACAATATTAATCACTTGGAATAAGAACCCTTATATTAATAAACCTAAGGGAATAATAAACCAAAGGGATTAAAATTAAAAACCCAAGCAATTATAAACACAAGGGAGTGCTACAAAATGAAACTGATAAATATTATAAGCCCTAAAATAAACATGGTTCACCTTGGTTTACCATGGTTTATTCTCATATTTTGACAATCTTTTCCACAATGCGATGTTTGACCATGGTTCGCCATTTTTTATTTTTATATTGAAATAATATTCGTCATAGTGTGACATTGGACCTTGGTTGACCATGGTTGACAATATTTGATTTTCATATTGAGACAATATTTGTCACAATGTCAAATTGGAACATGGATTACAATTGTTGACCATAATTATAAGCCAAAGGGATTTATATTAAACCATAGGATTAATTATTATAAACCTTATAAATAATATTTTGTGTTCAAACAATATTTGTCACAATGCGACATTGGAGCATCGTTGACCAAGGTTCACCATGATTGATTTTCTTATGGAGACAATATTTGTCACAATACAACATTCAATGATGATTGATTTTCATAATGAGAAAATCTTTGTCACAATGTTATATTGGACCATAGTTTACCATGATTACAAGCGAAGGGGATTTATGTTAGACCAAAGTATTAATATTATAAAACCCATCAGTAATATTAAACCCTAGGAATATGAACCCTCAGATTAATAAATCCAACAGATTCATATTAGAACCTCAATGGAATAATAAATCAAATGGATAAATAGGAAAAACCCAAGGTATTATAAACCCAAGGGAATAATATTAAAGTGAAGGGATAAATATTATAAACCCAAGTATATAAACCCTAAGATAAATATTATAAAGCTAAGGTATATAAACCCTAATATAAATATTATAGACCCAAGGGACTATAAACCCGATGGAGTAATATTATACCAAAGAGATTAATATTATAAACCCAACGGTTTGATATTAAAAATCCATGGGATTCGTATTATAAATCCATGGAAATAATAAAACCAAGGGATTAATACTAAAAACACAAGGAATTTTAAATGCAAGGGAATAGTATTAAATCGAAGGGATTAAGATTATAAGCTCATGGATTGGTAATATAAACCCATGAGATTGATATTATAAACTCAAGAAATTGATATTATAAACCCATGGGAATAATAAACCCAAGTGATTAATAATAAAAACCAAGGGATTATAAACCCGAGGGAATAATATTACACTGAAGGGATTAATATCATAAACCAACGGATTGATATTATAAACCGCAAGGGATTCATATTAAAAACCCATGGGAATAATAAACCCAAGGGATTATAAACCCATGGGAATAATATTACACCAAAGGTATAACATTATAAACCCAAGTCCGGGATGTAGGTGATTAATAGCACTGGTACAACATAAGAAATATGGGCTGGAAAGTGGTGCGGCCACATGGCCACCCACGCATGAACCAAGAAGCCCACTGCCATAATTAATGGCATTTTAATGTTTTGTGAAGGCCAAGGAAACCTCACTCTGATCCATAAGATGGAGATTTCGGACCACCTCCCCCTTGCTATGTCTCCTTTAAACTGTAACTGCCTCCTCATTTCTGCAGAGCCAAGCTTGCGTATGACAACATGGAGAAGGTGCCAGATCCTCTACTATATTGAAATGGTTAAAGGTGCCCACTTCTCACATAATCTATTTTACTACTTCAAAACTTCTTCTTTGGCCCTGAATTCTACTTCTAAACATAGAATTCCTTATTCTCCTGCTCCCACTAGCCATTTTATCCCACATCCTACTCGTCTTAGCACTCGTCAAACCAATTCCAACTAGGCAAAAATTCCTCATTTGCAGCACATGATGCGATGTAGAAGGGGAAATAGTAGAGGTAGAGCAACTTTTCCTCCCTCACTGTCCCTCTCTGACTCTACTCTTTCGGATTCCTCCTCCCCCATGACAGTAGCTCACTTCACGGGTCAGTATCCCTCCACGCACAAGGTAGGGGGCATGCTTAGACGGCTGACTCTAGCCGTGCTGTAGATGCTCATTAACCTCCTGATTCCTCTCTCCCGATGATGCAATCGTAGCATTCTACCTAGTTCCAGTTTCATTGCACATTAGAGTGCTTGTGCATTATTGCTACCATTTCAGTTTCTTTTAGAGAGGAACCATAGAGGTCTATTGTCTCGGCTCGCATCATTCAGGAAAGGACCGACACCAGCAGAAGGAAAACTCTTGGTAGTATCTTTGGGACTCGCAAAACACATGTTGAAGCTCTAAACCGAATGAACACAGCTCAGGGACACAATACTCCAGGGGAAAATATGAATATGGAAGCAACGATGAGTGAACAACAACATGACAAAGATGACAGGGAGGCTTACAAGTGTCTAATTATGGAGGAACCTTTGCCACCTAATGACACCTAGCAGGCCAAGGTTTATTTCAGGTTTCTTTGAGCATCTAGTCACAAACGTAAGGGACTTTTCTGATGCTTTTTATTGTAACTGTTGTCAATTTCATTGTTTTCTTCAACAAACTATTCTACAATGTTACTACAGGCTGGTTCCCCTATGTGGGCAGCACGATCCTTGAGTTTTGGATTGGTTTCCCCAATGAGGGCAATCATTTTCAGTTATTGTTTGTTAAAACATGGTAAAATCTGAGAAAGGATCTATAAAAGTTGGTGCCTCCATGTACTATTTTTTGTTAGATTAATAGACATAGTCATATTTAGAAACAAAACATTATAAACCCAAGGTATATAATCCCAAGATAAATATTGTAAACTGTTAAATAATTATGGTTGACCACAGTTAATTTTTATATTGGGACAATTTTGTAACAATACATAACATTCAACATTATTCATTGGAGGAGTAAAGGATTTTCTTTGAAGATTTTCTTTCTTTGACTGTTGATGGGGTTGACCTCTCATCTCTTTGTTGATCATTTTATATTTCTATTTAAAGTTTCTTGCTTCACATTTTGAACTAGATTCACCTTCAACAGATTCATGAAAACCAAGTCCAGTCTTGATAGCAGGAGACCTTTGACTACTAAGAATATCATCCAAGACTTTAGTACTATCTTGAAATCGAAAAAGCTTATCCTTATCTTCTAATTTTCCTTTCAAGATATTTACCTCAACTTGATGTTGCTCTTCCTTTTCAAGACATTGCGTCTTCAAAATTTCTACAGAATTTCTTCCTTATTCCATTTGATGCCTTAGATTGAGTATCTCCTTTTCTTGTTCTTCATTCACATCCTGCAGCATTTGAAGAACTTTGGAGACACATTCCAGTTGTGCTTTTAAACTGATAACTTCGTTTTCCTATTTTTCAATACCTTGGAGTAGATATTTATTCTGCTTCTCGGCTTCTTCATGTTCTTTCTTTAGTGAGAGGGTCGTAGCTTCAAGACTTTCATAATCACTGGATCTATATCTGAGATTCTTGATTGTTGTGTTCTTTTCATTGACTTCTTTTCTTAGAGATGTGACTTCATCATGCAACTTTTGATTTTTGTCCCTGAAAAACTTCCTGATCTTGCTTTGTTCTTCTTGTTGGTCTTTTAGCAACTTTAGATATTTGGCCTTGAATAACTCTAGATTGGCTTTTAGTTTGGTAGCTTCTTCTTCGGAGTCAGATTCCCTTTTGTTCAATAGATCTTGTTGATCTCTAATTTTTTCTGTCAGACTTTTAAATTCTGCCTCTATTTGATATCTTTCTTGTTCACCCATAAAAGCAAGTTCAGTTGTTTCACTATCAATTTCATCTTTTCCATATGGAAAGATAGCTGGAACATCAAAGGATAACAAATTCATACCTGATAGTTCATCTTCATCAGATTCTGAACCTGAAGAGCTTCTTATGCCTAATCCCCAATCAATTCTCCCACTGTCATAGTTCTTCTGATATGTCTTTTTCTTCTTCGGTGATTTCTTTTTAAGCTTCTTTCCCATTGTTCCATGGATCTCCTTCAAGCGATCAAGCTTCTACCAAAGGACCTGCTTTGATACCAATTGTTGGAAAAAATACTGAGGGGGGGGTGAATCAATATTATCAGATTAGTAAAATGTTTGCATTTTCATACTTAGATTCATATATGCTACTTTAGTTAAGAGGACCCGCATGTATACGTGAATGCATCTAAGGAAACTAGCGTATATCCAAATTATTTATGATTCAGATAATCCATTACATGTTGATCTTTAGATAATGCATCAGAACTTCCTTAACCATATGAACAGTAAACAGAAGCAGTAAATAGAACAAATCATCACACACAAAAAGCACACATGAACACCATGATATAAGGTGGAAACCCAATGTGGGTGAAAACCACCTGCTACAATTTGTTTCTATCTTCCTTTCGTAAGAAACTTCTTTTACAATGTACTGGTGCAGTCATTTACTAGTACGTAGGCTACAACCTACAGAGAGCTACAACTCTCTCTCGTTTTCCAGTCTCTCCTGGAAGGGAGCTACAACCCCCTCTTTAGCTCTTGTACTAGCCAAGATACTAGTACGTAGGTGCTAGCCTACAGAAGGCTACAACCTTCTCTTCCTTCCTCTAGGTACCACGTTTCATCAATTTTCAGACTTGATACACTGAAGCACAACACTACAATCTGAAGGCCACATTTCATCCAATTTTCATACTACACCCATCAATATCATTGAAGCTCACAAACACTTAGCAACATCAACACCCAATACTGAAACCATGTCAACAAAAACAGTCACCAAAACACAGAGCAGAACACTGAACTCTGCAACAATATTCAGAACCAACTGTATCATCAAAAATCACAGCTTAAATGGTGTACGCTTCTTGGACAAAACAAACCTGCGTACATACACGCTTTTACCAAAGCCAACCCGTGTATAGATCTATAAATATTCAATCAAGACTTGCAACTATCTCAAACTGAAGTTATACCCAGTTCAGAACATTACATGCATCAGTATCCAGATCTAGAACAAGCATAATCAACCATATAGAGATGGTTCATTTCAAACCATTTGATCCCGATCTATCCTTAGATCTTGTTCTCCATCAACCGGTGAGATCCCTCCTTACCTTAGGTCAAGCAATGCTTCATAACCAATATCCTGCATACTGGATCTCATACTTTATCAGATATTCAAGTATTTCTTCCCTCTTGCCTAATGATCCTCTTCTCCTTTTATAGTTTTAGGCCTTTCACAATACCATGGCCCAAAACCATTAACAAATCAATACCATGGACCCAATACTAGGGATCAACATATCTAACGAGATACTATGGTCCAAAATCATAGGTTTAAATACCAAGGCCTAACTACCATGGACCAAAAGTAATTTCTCCAACATATACGCGCTTTTCCTTGCATGAAAGTTCGTGTATACGCATACGCGCCTTTGTAACGACTAACCTGTGTATATACGAGTCTCGGTCACGATGAACATGCGTATATGTATTTTCTCTTCATTCTTGTAGACTGATCATCAATTCCTTGCTGCTGACCTCCTGCACTAAGATTTGTCATCTATGTTATTTGCCATCAAGGACAACACTTGTCTCATAATTCCAACAATAAACCCATGAGATAATAAACCCAAGCGATTGATACTAAAACCCATGAGATTATAAACCCAAGGGAATAATATTACACTAAAGGGATTAAATTATAAACAGAGGGTATATAAACATAAAAATAAATATTGTAAACTGTAGAATTATCATGGTTGACCATGATTCATTTTCCTATTGAGACAATCTTTGTGACAATGCGACATCGCATCATCATTGACCATGATTGATTTTCATATGCAGAAAATCTTTGTCACAATGCAACATTGGACCATGGTTGATTTCATATTGAGAAAAGGTTCATCACAATGTGACGTTGGGCCATGATTTCCCAGATTATAAACCAAGAGGATTTATATTATACAAAACAATTGATATTATAAACCATATGAACAATATTAATCACTTGGAATAAGAACCCTTAAATTAATAAACCTAAGGGAATAATAAACCAAAGGGATTAAAATTAAAAACCCAAGCAATTATAAACACAAGGGAGTACTACAAAATGAAAGTGATAAATATTATAAGCCCTAAAATAAACATGGTTGACCTTGGTTTACCATGGTTTATTTTCATATTTTGACAATCTTTTCCACAATGGGATGTTTGACCATGGTTCGCCATTTTGTATTTTTATATTGAAATAATATTCGTCATAGTGTGACATTGGACCTTGGTTGACCATGATGACAACATTTGATTTTCATATTGAGACAATATTTGTCACAATATCAAATTGGAACATGGATTACAGTTGTTGACCATAATTATAAACCAAAGGGATTTATATTAAACCATAGGATTAATTATTATAAACCTTATAAATAATATTTCGTGTTCAAAAAATATTTGTCACAATGCGACGTTGGAGCATCGTTGACCATGGTTGACCATGATTGATTTTCTTATGGAGACAATATTTGTCACAATACAACATTCAATGATGATTGATTTTCATAATGAGAAAATCTTTGTCACAATGTGATATTGGACCATAGTTTACCATGATTACAAGCGAAGGGGATTTATGTTAGACCAAAGTATCAATATTATAAAACCCGTGAGTAATATTAAACCCTAGGAATATGAACCCTCAGATTAGTAAATCCAACAGATTCATATTAGAACCTAAATGGAATAATAAACCAAATGGATAAATAGGAAAAACCCAAGGTATTATAAACCAAAGGGAATAATATTAAAGTGAAGGGATAAATATTATAAACCCAAGTATATAAACCCTAAGATAAATATTATAAAGCTAAGGTATATAAACCCTAATATAAATATTATACACCCAAGGGACTATAAACCCAATGGAGTAATATTATACCAAACAGATTAATATTATAAACCCAACGGTTTGATATTAAAAATCCATGGGATTCATTTTATAAATCCATGGAAATAATAAACCCAAGGGATTAATACTAAAAACACAAGGAATTTTAAACGCAAGGGAATAGTATTAAATCAAAGGGATTAAGATTATAAGCTCATGGATTGGTAATATAAACCCATGAGATTGATATTATAAACTCAAGAAATTGATATTATAAACCCATGGGAATAATAAACCCAAGTGATTAATAATAAAAAGCAAGGGATTATAAACCCGAGGGAATAATATTACACTGAAGGGATTAATATCGTAAACCAACGGATTGATATTATAAACCCCAAGGGATTCATATTAAAAACCCATGGGAATAATAAACCCAAGGTATTAATTCTAAAAACCCAAGGGATTATAAACCCATGGGAATAATATTACACCAAAGGGATTAACATTATAAACGCAAGTCCCGGATGTAGGTGATTAATAGCACTGGCACAACACAAGAAATCTGGGGTTGCAAGTGGTGCGGCCACATGGCCACCCACGCATCCACCGAGAAGCCCACTACCATAATTAATGGCATTTTAATGTTTTGTGAAGACCAAGGAAACCTCACTCTGATCCATAAGATGGAGATTTCGGACCACCTTCCCCCTGTTATGTCTCCTTTGAACTGTAACTTCCTCCCCGTTTCTGCATAGCCAAGCTTGTGCACAACAACATGGAGAAGGTGCCAGATCCTCTGCTATATTGAAATGGTTAAAGGTGCCCACTTCTCACATAATCTATTTTACTACTTCAAAACTTCTGCTTTGGCCCTGAATTCTGCTTCTGAACATAGAATTCCTTATTCTCCTGCTCCCACTAGCCATTCTATCCCGCGTCCTACTCCTCCTAGCACTCGTTGAACCAATTCCAACCAGGCAAAAATGCCTCATTTGCGGCACATGATGCGATGTAGAAGGGGCAATACTAGAGGTAGAGAAACTTTGCCTCCATCACTGTCCATCTCTGACTCTACTCTTTCGGATTCCTCCTCCCCCTTGACAGTAGCTCACTTCATGGGTCAGTATCCCTCCACGCACAAGGTAGGGGGCGTGCTTAGACGGCTGAATCTAGCCGTGCTGTAGATGCTCATTAACCTCCTGATTCCTGTCTCCCGATGATGCAACCGTAACATTCTACCTAGTTACAGTTTCATTGCACACTAGAGCGCTCGTGCATTATTGCTACCATTTCAGTTTCTTTGAGAGAGGAACCACAAAGGTCTGTTGTCTCGGCTCACATCATTCAGGAAAGGACCGACACCAGCAGCAGGAAAACTCTTGGTAGTAGCTTTGGGACTCACAAAACACATGTTGAAGCTCTAAACCGAATGAACACAGCTCAGGGACACAATACTCCAGGCGAAAATATGAATATGGAAGCAACGATGAGTGAACAACAGCATGACAAAGATGACAGGGAGGCTTACAAGTGTCTAATTATGGAGGAATCTTTGCCACCTAATGACACCTAGCAGGCCAAGGTTTATTTCAGGTTTCTTTGAGCCTCTAGTCACAAATGTAAGGGACTTTTCAGATGCTTTTTGTGTAATTGTTGTCAATTTTGTTGTTTTCTTCAACAAACTATTCTACAATGTTACTACACGTTGGTTCCCCTATGTGGGAAGCACGATCCTGGAGTTTTGGATTGGTTTCCCTAATGAGGGCAATCATTTTCAGTTATTGTTTGTTAAAACATGGTAAAATATGAGAAAGGATCTGTAAAAGTTGGTGCATCCATGTACTATTTTATGTTACATTAATAGACTTAGTCATATTTAAAAATAAAACATTATAAACCCAAGGTATATAATCCCAAGATAAATATTGTAAACTGTTAAATAATTATGGTTGACCACAGTTAATTTTTATATTGGGACAATTTTGTAACAATACGACGTTGCACCATGGTTGACCACAATTGATTTTCACATGCCTGAACCCTTTGTCACGATGCAACATTGGACCATGTTTGATTTCATATTGAGAAAATATTTGTCATAATGTGACTTTAGACCATAGCCGAACATGATTATAAACCAAGGTGATTTATATTAGACTCAAGGATTAATATTATAAACCGTATGAATAATATTAAATAGTAGGAATAAGAACCCTTCAATTAATAAACTGTAGATATTCATATTGTGAGGCAAGGGAATAATAAATCAGTGGGATTAATACTGAAAACCCAATGGATTATAAAATGAAGGGATAAATGTTATAAACCTAAGGGAATCATATTATGAACCTAGGGGAATAATAAACTAAAGGGATTAATACTAAAAACCCAAGAGATTATAAACCTAAGGGAATAATAATATTAAACTTAAGGGATAAATACTATAAACCCAAGTTATATAAAACCTAATATAATTATTATCAACTCTAAAAAAGACATGGTTGACCAAGGTTTACAATGATCAATTTTCATATTCAGATAGTCTTTACCACAATGCAATGTTGGACCATGGTTGAGCATTGTTTACCATGGTTTATTTTTATATTGAAACAGTTGGTACCCACCTACAACAACTAGGCCCGTTTCATGGAGCTCCTCAATTGCACGTCATTACATGCCCTCTGTTCCATTGCAACTTACCTTACCTCCCACAACGGTGACTGAACCCCATCGCCCATCGGTATCACGCTATAGTTTTTGGTTCCTGCCTTCAACGATTACTCTAGAAAATCATAGCAGGCGGCATACCCCCTGCAGCATCAATGTAGACTGACCTAATAGACTACTCTGAGGACCCCCTCGAGGTCATATCCATTTTTGGCAGGTAGCCTAGCTTCGAGGTTTACTTCCCATCTAGCAGAGAACTCGCCAAGGTTATTGCTCCACTTTCGCTGCTCACGGGTCAGACCAGCACAGTGATCGACCTTCTAGAATTACCAGTCTCCTGGTTGGCCTCAGTCATTCCCCCTTTGGCACCTATCCCCCATCAATTTGCTTCTAGGATCTCTGGCCCTGATCTTGTAGTTGGGTCTTTTGGCATCTCCTCACTTCAACCCTCTGTTGCTTCACATTTCCCTTCTTAGTCACTGCAGGGAGAGGCTCCATTCTATTTTTCTCTGTCTTGTATGCCCTTAGTGCCTATACACCCCTCTGGCAACTACTCAAATGTCACTCCCCTCCCGGACACTTTCCTTGTGGCCCTGAACCGTCATCATCGAACCCTCACCCTAACCCTCTTAACCCTAATCTTCAAGAAGCCCAAGGGTGTGCAAAGGATGCGGAGCTAAGTCTCAGGAACAGGCAAAGGTGTGTCAAGCCCAGGGCACAAGAATTTTTGACTTGGGAAAGGATTTCTAGTGGCAAGATACCATGGACATGGTGGAAACATTCCTATCAAGTAGCGTCAGAGGATGAAATTATTTGGCAGTAAGACTTAAGTAATGCATAGTGGAAATCTGGGGCCATCACCTGGCTAATCTGCCTTTTGTAGAGACCTTTGTTTGTGGCTGGTTTTCTCTACGATTTGCACGAGTAGAGCACACCAATTGGGTATTATCTTCTTTCTAGCACACTGAATAGGCCTCGATTATGCTAAGGATATGGAGTCCACTTTTTCACCCGGACAAAGAATAGCTTGTGGCTGGGTCAATTTGGGTTTTCCTCCCTGGATTGCCACTCCATTTCTGGATGGAAGACATCTTTAGGAGAATTGGGAATTCTCTTAGTATCTAGCCATACTATGATAGATCCTATCTCTCTATTGGGGTTATGGCCTATGTGCAGATACTAGTTTTCCTAGACATCAAAGGAGGGCCACAACAATAAGTCACCCTGCGATGGAGGAACTACAATCGTACCTAGATATTTGACTATGAGGGGGTTCCCTTCTGGTGCAACTAATGCCAGAAGGTGGGACACCTCTACAAGGATTTCCCCCTAATCACAAAATCAAAAGTTTGCAACAAAGGGAGGTCATCTCCCTCAAGAAGATCTCAGACACAGGTGGATCACTTGGATGAGGTAGAACAAATGTACACTGATGTAACCAGGCTGGCCTCAACAACTCCAAGAAGCATAGGAAAACAACTATTTTTCCTCCTTCACCTTCTTTGACCAAGTCTAAGGCGGTCACTTGAGTCGTGCTATCTTTAGGTATATCTAATCCTAACCCTTGCTCTGCATCAATTACTTGTACTTCTGCTCATAATGGTAATACTATGGTGCCACGACAGATCTTGAATATGTCACAACCCAGTCTAAGTCACCCTGTATTTCCCCTTAATTCCCATGTGTCTGTTACATCCTGCACTCCCCCTTCCACCTCTATGGAGATGCCATGGGAATTGAACCATGGATCTGATCCCACCCCTTAATGATACCACCTCCGCTTACATTCTCAGCCATAGGCACCAGATGCTATCGGCATTGGACTTGTCCCTCCTTCCACCACTGTGAAGCTCCCTCAAGGTAGACCTTCCTCCATGTCAAAAGCTAAACAAAGGGCAGGAATGGAGGTGGCCACGGGAAAACAACTTACTCGACAGGGTCCTTAGAGCATAGAGCCCCCTAGAGTCATGTCCCCCATGAAGGTTCTCTCCTTCAACGACAGAGGGATTGCTAGTCCCAAGAAAAAACTAGCACTTTGTAGGCTTCTTCTGAAGAATCCAATCGATATGGTCTTCCTACAAGAAACCATGGGTGTCGCCGATACCATTTCGCCTCTATTGGAATCTATGATCCCTAGATGGTATTTCCAAGACATTGACATAAATGGCCACTCGGGGGGCACTGCCCTTGGCTACAATGCCCGCTTGATCAAACTGAATAGTACTTGGGGTGGCACCGAAATCATTGGGGTGGATATATACTCTACTGAACTGGGTTCAAAGACCATAATGTTGAATATTTGTGGGCCCTATCACAATAGGGAGATTTTCTCGGAACATCTTCTATCTTCCAACATCCTGCAACCAACAACATCATCCTTGGGGGACACCTAAATTTCTCTTTGGGATTCTCAGAGTCATGGGGGCACCATGCTCAACTTTATCCCCTAGTGGTCTTCTTCAAGCACCTCCTAGATTTATACAATCTCATTGATATCCCATCTACAAAACTTTCCCCAACCTGGAGAAATAGAAGAAGCGGGAAGGATAATCTTGTTAGGAGACTTGATCATTTCATCATCAAGGAAAGATTCATGGAGTAGGGTTTCACTTATCGCTACTGTGTGGGATTGGGTGGACTATCAGATCATTTGTCGATATACCTGGATATCCGGGGTGATATTAGCAAACCATGAGCACCCTTCAAATTCAATTCCACATGGTGGAAGGATAATTCCTATACGAGCCTCATCATAGACTTCTGGAAGTCCCATCCACCTACGGTGAGAGGGAACATAGCGGAAGGGTTCATCGCCAACATGAAGGAATTGAAGAAGTTATCTAAGATATGGCCACATAATAAGAGGAGTGTAGAAGAGCAACTGTTAAAAAATATTGAAGCAAAAATTGCTGACTTGGAAGAAAACAGTGGAGGTATATTCGCATCAAATGAGCTTAGGGATAAGCTCACTGACTTAACAACCAAATGAGGGAACATGCAAAAGGAAAGGGAGGAAACTTGGAGACTATAGAGTAGAGCAATCTGGTTGAAGGAGGGAGACGATAACTCCAAATTCTTCCGCAAATTTTCTAATGGAAGAAAAGCTATTAACACTATCTAGAAACTAGCAAATGATTAAGGTATTGAGGTAGACACCTTCCCTCACATGTCCACCCTAGCTACCTCACATTTCAAATAGGTATACCAAGCCCCTCGCAATGCCACCCTAGCAAAGGTCATTAGGGTAGCACAACTCTTCCCTCATTTTATCGATCAAGAGAATGTTATGGACCTACGTAGAGAAGTCACCCTCAAGGAGCTGGAGAAAACCCTAAAATGGTTTAGGAAGGATAAGAGCCCCACTCCAGATGGTTGGTCAGTGGAGTTTTATCTGGAATTTTTTGATATACTAGGGCAATATCTACTCAAGGTCATCTGGGACTGTAGGATGAATAGATGAATGCATGGGGCCATCAATTCCACCTTTATCGCCCTCATCCCTAAATCATATAATCTGTTATCTTTCAACGGTTTTTGTCCCATGTCTCTATGCAATTGTATATACAAAATCATATCCAAAATCATTACAAATCGCCTCTGCCCTCTACTATCCACCCACATATCTTTAGAACAATTTTCCTTCCTACAAGATCATCAGATTGATGAGGCCATAGGAATGGCCTAGGAAGTACTGCACTCCATACAAACTAAGAAGATCTCAGGTATGATCCTCAAGGCTGATCTATCAAAGGCATTCGACCAAGTAATTTGGTTATACATCAGAATTCTCCTAACTTATCTAGGATTTCCTGTGGGAGTTATAAAATGGGTCATGTGTTGCATTACTAATATATCCTTTAGTGTCCTAATTAATGAAGTTGCATCTCCCTTCTTAAACTCTGAAAGAGGGCTCAGTTAAGGATGCCCATTATCTCCCCTACTCCTCCTAGTCATGGAAGGGCTCAACAAATTACTCAAGGATATGCACCATAGAGGCAGGCTCTCAAGAATCAGGATATCAAATAGTTGCATGATAACAAACCTCCTTTTCGTGGATGATGTGTTAATGTTTCTTTATGGGGGGTTAGGAGATATAACCACCTTACAGAACACCATTAATCTATTCAAAATTGCTATGGGCATGATCTTTAATAACTCTAAATCCACCATTACCGTTTCAGAATGCTCCCCTCATTATATACAGTTTGCATTGTGAAGGTTTCCATTCACCCTGCTACAACTATATGAAGGCCTCTGGTCTCTAGGATATAGACTGAATATGCTTGGATACAAAATAGCTGACTAGATATGGTTGATTTCTAAGCTTGAAAGAATACTTAATATCTAGTATCACAAGAATATTTCCAGAGCCAGAAGACTAGTGCTCATCAAAGCTGTCCTCGAGGCTACCCCCATATACTGGATGTCACTTGCGTGGATTCCAAGAGGCATCCTTAATATAATTCAAAATATCTGGTGCAAATTCCTATGGAAAGGTAGACATAAAGGAAGGATATATGCATGGGCAAAATGGGATCTGTTGTCTATCCCTAAGAAATGGAGTAGCTGGGGGATTAAGAAACTAGAAGATTTCTCCTATCCAATTGTGGCCATCCTAGTGTGGAAATTAATCAGCACTAGTAGCCTCTGGACCAAAGTTGCATCCTCTAAGTATATCGATCCATTAAGGTCGATGGACTCGTTGAGACAGACAAGCTGGAACAAATTTTGGGTCTCAAGTATATGGAAAGTGGTTCTGGATTATTTTTCACTTATACGTGATGGCCTTAAATGGAGAATATCATATGGGACATCTATTCTCATAGGCCTAGACCCTTGGATAGGATGTGAAAATTCTCACTTACTACTTGAAGGATTACTCTAGATCTTAACTAGAAGGGTATCACTCGCATATGCCACATTGTGGATCAGGAGAGATCAACGTTCCTACACCAAGCATGGAAATCTACCCACATCCTGCTCTTACCTCTTCATTCGCACCATTCTTGGAGAGCATACACAGTGGCCCTTACTGTGTCTCACATCCGTATAGTGGAAGGGGAGACAATGTTACATGGACTATCACAAAAAATGGCTAGTACTCTCCAAAAGAGGGATATCTACATATTGCCAATAGACACAAGCAACAACACATTGATATATGATGAAAAGGGATGTGGAAGCTCAAAGCCCCCCCTCGAACTAGATTACTCATGTGGTCCATGTTGAAAAATAAAGTACCAACAGGAGACAACCTTATCAAAAGAGGGCAATATGGACCATATTGGTGTTGCCTATGTAACGACAACACTGAAACTATGGATCACATGTTTCTCTCATGTCCCATCACTACCGATCTCTGGATATCCACTCTCTCACATATACCCTCAACCTCCACCTGGAGGGGACAAACCACAAGGGAAGAATGCGCTAACTGGTGGATATATGCATCTCCATAGAAAGCTAGGAACCTCCCCCTCCTCATTAGTTGGGAAATTTGCATAGCCACGAACCGAATCATCTTCCATTACTCCTACCCTCATTAGCCATCCATCATAGCCAAAATCCTTGCCGACTACAACATTAGACTTAACGAAAATGCTTACTCTCCCCCTAGAAATATCATCCCTGAGACCATTGATCACTCACAACCTTGGGCATATTTTAGTGGATCGACACAAGATACAGGATGTGGTGCAGGGACTCCACTATATCTAACAAATTCCCATTACTACCATATACAAATAGGACTTGGAGATGGCACTAAAAACTATGCAGAGCTCATCATAGCAAAAAACCTCATACAATTTGCAATTGGATAAAAAAAACTTCAACATGTCATGCTTACACATTGCGACACATATAGGATGAGGTACATATATACATTAACTTCTTTTATAGTTTTACATGTCACCATATCTACAGGGAATGGAACACATTGTTGACAGACTTTCCAAGGAGGTAGCGATCCGGCCAACTAACCTCTGGATGATTTAGGAGCAGTGAGAAGGGGAAGACTACTAGTACTATCACTGTCCATTCATGGACCATGCAGCACAACCTCCACAACAGCCTGATATTATTTGATATATGACATGTTATTTTTTTTATATTTATCTTGCTTATACTAAACAGTACATATTACAGTGAATACTCTCTGCGTAGAGTAATCATAATTTTGAGATTTTAATCAGCACTTTTACAAGGCACTATCTCCCTACATGGAGAACATATTTTTCTTTTTATTATTTTGGCAGGCATACAACCTAATAACTCATGCTTATGCACATAAGATCTACAACATGTAATTTTCCTTTATTAATGAAAATTACGATTTTTCAAAGGGGAAAAACTAAACCCAAGGTATTAATACAAAAAGTCCAAGGGATTATAAACCAAAGGGAATAATATTTCACCGAAGTGATTAATATTATAAACCCAAGGTATATAACCCCAAGATAAATATTGTAAACTATAAAATAATCATGGTTGCTGACGATTTATTCTTATATTGAGATAATTTTTTAACAATACGACATTGCACCATGGTTAACCACGCTTGATTTTCATATGCAGAAAATTTTGTCATGATGCAATGTTGGACCATGGTTGATTTTCTTATTGAGAAAATATTTGTGACAATGTGACGTTAGACCATAGTTGACCATGATTATAAACCAAGGGGATTTATATTAGACTCAAGGATTAATATTATAATCTGTATAAATAATATTAAACACTAGGAATAAGAACCCTTCGATTAATAAACCGAAGAGATTCATATTGTGAGGCAAGGGAATAATAAATCAATGGGATTAATACTAAAAACCCAATGGATTATAAAATCAAGGGATACATGTTATAAACCTAAGGGAATCACATTATAAACTTAGGGGAATAATAAACCAAAGGGATTAATACTAAAAACGCAATAGATTATAAACATAAGGGAATAATATTAAACTTAAGGGATAAATAATATAAACCCAAGTTATATAAACCCTAATATAAATATTATCAACTCTAAAAAAACATGGTTGACCAAGGTTTACAATGATTGACTTTCATATTGAGACAGTCTTTGCCAAAATGCAATGTTGGACCATGGTTGAGCATTTTTTACGATGGTTTATTTTTAAATTGAAACAATCTTTATCACAATGCAATATTGGACCATGGTTGACCATGGTTAACAATGCTTGATTTTCATATTCAAACAATATTTGTCATAATATGACATTGGGAGATAGTTGACCATGATTATAAACCGAAGGGATTTATATTAAACCATAGGGTTAATATTATAAATCTTATGAACAATATTTCATGTTTAGACAATATTTGTGAGAATGCGATGTTGGACCATGGTTGAACATGCTTGACTTTTATATTGAGACAATATTTATCATAGTACAACGTTTCACCGTGGTTTACCATGGTTGACCATGACATATTTCCTTATGGAGACAATGTTTATCACAATGCGACGTTGGACCGTGGTTGATTTTCATATTGAGAACATATTTGTCAGAATGTCACATTGGACCATGGTTGACCATGATTTTAAACAAGGAGGATTTACATTAGACCCAAGCATTAATATTATAAATCCTATCAATAATATTAAACCCTAGGAATAAGAACACTTATATTAATAAACTGAAGGGATTGATATTATAAATCGGGGGGAATAATAAACCAATAGGATTAATATTAGAAACCCAAGGGATTATAATCCGAAAGGAATAATATTAAACTAAACAGATAATATTATAATCTAAAGGTATATAATTCCCACGATAAATATTATAAACAATAAAATAAGCATGGTTGACCATGGTTTACCATGGTTTGTTTTCATATTGAGGCAATATTTTTCTTAATGCATTGTTGGACCATGGTTGACTGTGGTAGACCATGGTTGATTTTCATATCGAGACAATATTTGTCACAATGTGATATTAGAGAATGGTTGACCATTATTATAAACTTAAGGGATTTATATTAAACCCTAGGATTAATATTGTAAACCCTATGAATAATATTACAATTAGGAACATTAAAGTTAATAATATAAACCCAAGGGATTAATGTTAAAAACCTAATGGATTAATATTATAAACTCAAGGGATTAATGAACTTAGGAGACTATTAACATATATACCCAAGCAATTAAGGTTAAACATTAAGATTCACATTATAAACCCTTGGATTAATATTAAAAAACATAAGATTAAAAAACAAAATATTGAACCCTAATATTAAATGAAATATTATGAACCCCAATATTAAAATCAACATTACAAACCCTAATAATAAATATAGTATTATGAACCTAATATTATAAACCCCAATATTATAAACCTAATAATAAACCCTAATATTATAAACAATATAGTAAACACAATATTTTAAACCCAATATTAGAAACCCTAATTTTAGAAACACTAATATTAAACCCCAATTTTGTAATGTCATGTCGCGTCGTTGAAAAAATTGCAATTTAATGCAAGGCTATGATTGATTATATTTTACCATGATAACCTAGGTTGACCATGTTTGACAATATTAATATTGGTTGGCCATTTTAAGCATGGGCTAATAACATTTTTTAAACATTGATTATGGTAACCATCGTTGACCACCTTAGTAAATGTGGTTAACTAATTTTTAAATGTCGTATTACGACATTTAATAAATTGGCACATTGTGGCACCGTTGTGATGTTCAACAAATTTCTGTGACACTGCGTAAGGTAACATTGCAGCAACGTTTTTCATAATGAGACAATGATTTGCCACATGGAGATGTTTGACTAATTTGATGATGGTTGAAAATAGGTTTCTATGGTAGATTATGATTGTCTATAATGATAATGAGAGGATATTGTTGACTATGTTTTAACTATGGTTAACATTTGTTATACTACGGTTGAATATGGTTGACTATTTTTTTCCACATTCATGCTAGAAAGATTGACTATGTTTGACTTATATCATTATGTTGACTATTATTAGATATGTTAAACATTTGGTTGACCAACTTCAATCATGGTCAACTATTTAAACATTGCCCATATTACCACATATATATATAATTAATAATATGTATAATAATTAATTATATACTAAAATTATTTTAATATATATTGAAAATATATATTTTCTATTAATAAATTAGGTAATATTAAATCAAAATATTAAACCTATTAATATTTATTAATAATTATATATAAGGTTAATTAATCATTATTAAAATTAATATTTTAATTAACCTATTTACTCATAATCTATATCGATTAAATTATTATAAATTACATTTATATCGAAATAAATGATACATGTATATAAAATAAATATTACAAACTTAATATTAAAACCAATATTAATAAAGTTATATTATAAATACTATATATCAAACCATAATATATACAAATTTTAAGAAATATAAACCTGGTATATAATCCCTAATACTATCAATAATTATATCTTTTATTAATATATAACGTTATTAACATTTTATTATTAAAAATATTTTACTAATAATTAACGTTTATCAATATATTTTTAAATATATTTACTAATTATTTAATATTAATAATATTTTTAATAATTTTAAAAAAATTATCTGTATTATTAATATTAAAATTTAATTGAGGTTGGAGGCTCATTCTACAACCCACTACGATATGTAATATTATCTATCCATCATAAAAGTTGAAATTTTCTTCATGCTTACAATTTTTTTTTTTTAATCTATATAAAAAATTTAATAACTATACAAAACATTTAAATAATGTCTCATAAAAAAAAATTGCAATTGAAGAAATTCGAACCCTCTCAGCTCATATTAGATCCCTATGTAAGATGGATTTATGCTAATATAATATTAAGTGTATTGACTTAAAGATTAGTATTAATATTAAAATTAAAACTACTTCATTTACCCACTAAAACAATAAAAATACAACAACAAAATTTGTTTTAAAATCATTATGTTTTTATTTTCCATGTGCCTAATGAAGTGTGTTTTCATTTTCCATTATGCATAATGAAGTAGTGTTGTGTATTCTTCCTTAAAACAATAAAAGGGTATATATTTAAGACTCTAGTTAACATCATTCTTCTTTAAAACATCGATATCACATTTCTTTGGAACAAAGAAAAACTCAATAACAATGTTTAATGTAAATTTGATTTCTTTATTAAGCTTTTATTAACAATGTTTCCATGTTTCGTATTTTCCATTTTCACGGATAATCTTTTATAAAATATGAATAATAAACCAATTTATTAAATTAATTTTTCAAAAAAAATTAGTAGTATTCCTTAAGTTTTCATTTCCACTAATTCCATCGACATTCTTTTGGAATCCACGAGGCCATGGCAAAATGCCAAAGAACATATAAGTGTTTTTGTAGATTATGTTGTAGAATAGTGATATGAAGTACATTCGTGCTAAAGTTCAGTGGAGAAATGGTTCTCAATATTCAAGCAGAAACACATGTATGCATATAATGCTAGATTGTTTTGATCCAATAGTTATCATTTTTGGCTCATGGAAAACAACTAGATGTAAGTGAGTGTGTAGACTAGTTCAATGGGTTCAAAACAGATTGTTTTAAAAATTTTATTTTCAATGAAATCTCTATTATCTCTAATTGATAGTGGGTAGTTATTTTTTTTTGCAAGAAATTTTGTCTAACTTGATTAAAGTTGAAATTCATTAAAATAAAATCGTTATCTAAAGAGGTCAATTTAAAAGGTTTCATGCAATGTGTCTAACTTGTACACTTAAAAAAAGAGATCAATATCTTTCGTAATAAATTTTAACTTCCAATCAACTTTACTGAAAAACATTACTCGTACAAAATGAGATCATTATCTTGTATAATAAATCTTGATATCTTTTCAATTTTATTGAAATACCACACTCTTATAGAATGTATTAATGTATACATGTACTAAACTAAATGTATATTATATAATTTGTATTATAGCGTTAATAATTGCTTGGTATAAAATGACACAAGGGATGATGAATGTTTCCTTTATTTTATTAATCCCTTATTAAACTAAGCTTCAAATTTTTCATGTGATTGGCTAAGCAGAATATTAAAAGGTTGAAATTGAAATTTAAAAAGTATTAAAGCCATATAAACAGAGCATCAAATTTTCCACGCAGCTCGCCAAGAACATTATTAAAAGGCTAAAATGGAAATTAAAATATTATTAAAACCTAATAAAAGACACAACACATAAGCTTCAAATTCACAATCCACATTGAATTAATGTTCAAAAAATCTTTAGGGTCAATAACCACATTAACAATGCAATATACAATGATTTAATATTAACACCCATGTGTAGGAACTCCATTCATATTTTTCAAAAACTAACCACAGAGGGAATTTATCTAATAAATTCAAATATTTCTAATAGGAAAGACTTTGCAATGTATTGCTACCGATGAATTCAGTTCCTTTGACTTCACATATACTATTGTGGCTAACTTGAAAAATGTCTTGCACCCAACTCCTCTCATGTCACTCAATTCTAATGTATTTTCCCTTGTTTATCAGATGATCTACATGCTCCCACAATTGAACTCAAAATTTCTTATCTAGTACTAAACAATAAATCAAAATATTAACGTGATAAATAATAGATCACTAATTCATGCAAATATAATGACGAATAATCAATTAAAATTAAAATATCATCGATCTTTTTAGAAAAAGTAAACAAAATTAAACATTTGATGGAATGCTAAACAAATCACTATAGAAAAGCAGCCTGATTTTGCATATGGAGATGAAATCCTTTAGCTAGATAATGAAGTCATGAGAACATCATAATAAAGAGCTAATTTAATAAGCGGAAGTATCTAAAACCACATTACTTCACATTCATTCGAGATTTGTCATCACATTCCTTCCTGCAAGGCCCTTCGAGAGCTACGATGATGGTAATGTGTAGACCTACTAAACCCTAGGATAGAATAAAAGGAAATGAATTGAAATCAAGCTCATGATGGAATAGAGTGGAATGTGTTGGATACCTATACCAATAGGTTTCATATTTCATGATTGGCAAATTTAAATGCCAAATATGCTCTGCTTTGCTGATACAAAGATCCCATATTTCCAAGACAAGGCAAGGTGTGTACATGCCTTCA
>APFE031446097.1:60362-75899 GCA_000404065.3 Pinus taeda | reverse complement strand
TAAGCAGGATGGATAATTGGGAGACTTGAATTTTTGAAACTCACATATTCTAAATGTAACACACACACTCAAAATGCAACACATTTGAATGTATCTTTCAACAATTTTAGTTTCAATTCTATTTTTTTAGAAGTAGGCATACCCACATACTTTTTAGAATGTCATGCATAGGCAGACACTCATTAAATGAATTGCACAAATTCTTGCCAATTGGTATGCCTCTTTTCCAAATAGTTGAATAGGAATAAGTTTGAGAATCAGAACATTTATAATTTTCAAAACAAAACCACATTGCAATGCATGTTTTATATATTTCTTTTTATTCATTTTTCGCTAATTAAGATAAGTGTTAACCAACAATAGGCACAACAATTTTTTAATCATGTTTTGTAAAAAAATAATTTAAGTATGGTTTAAACATATGATTCAGATATAAAATGAAGTTGTCACTTCCCATTCCATTCGTTGATGGAGTGGCTACGACCAGAATATACTGACATATTTCAATTTACACCATAACATCAAAAACATTAAGTAGCAAAATCATTAAAGTTCCTAATTCCAATCTAGTGATGCCTATTGGCGTGATTAAATAAAAATATTATATTTAATTATAATCAAAATTTACTTTTATATATCAAAATTAAAATAAAAATCTACTTTAAAAAAAAATATTATTAAAAAAAAAATAAATTTATATATAACTAAATATTTATTTCTCCAAATAAAATTGGAGACATGAAAAATAAATAGGTGGCCTACACATTAGATCCAAACATGTTTGTGGAGTGTCTTTCTTCCAATAGTGGAAGCTTTATGTGCCAACCATATTCCACAATGTATCCTATCTACAACCAAAAAAGTCAAACCATTGGAAAAAGCTCAAAATCACAGATGTAAACACTTTAAATTAACATATGTATATCATATTAGAATTGTTCCCTAGGCACTCAAATGACCTAATTTTTTTGAACAAAGTGTAATGAATCCATAAAAAAGATTGACTTCCCAAGAAATTTAATACCCAATTTAATTTAGTTTTTTTATTTCTCCATATCAATATGCCAAACTCACCTGCCTTGAATGACTAGATGTCATAATCTTTTGGACAGATTCTTTCAAATATATCACAGGGAAAGTATTAAGCCATCCACTCTGTCATATTAAAATTCTTGAGCATTTCTAGATAACTCAAATTGATCTAGCAATATTTCCATGATCTATAACAAAATGAAGTAATCTCCTAGACGTAGAGGAAAATACTCCACATGTGATAAGTTATTTTATTTGAAAACTTACCATTGTTAACTAATTTTTCCGGATTGTTATTGTAAAATATGAATTGGTTTTCCATTCCATGTTAACGGATTGGAAAAATATCAAAGTCACAGATGTAAACACTTTAAATTAACATATGTATATCATATTAGAATTTTTCCCTGGGCACTCCAATGACCTAATTTTTTAAAACAAATTTGTAATCAATCCATAAAAAAGATTGACTTCCCAAAAAATTTAATACCCAATGTAATTTAGTTGTTTTTATTTATCCATACCAATCTCCCAGCGTCACCCGCCTTGAAAGACTAGATGTCGTAATGTTCTGGATGGACTCCTTTAAATATATCTTAGGGAAAGTATTAAGCCATCCACTTTGTCATATTAAAATGCTTAAGAATTTCTAGATAACTCGAAGTGATCTAGCAATATTTCCATGATCTATAACAAAATGAATTTAGCTTCTTAGATGTAAGGAAAATATTTCACGTGTGGTAAGTTAGGTTTTTTGAAAACTTCTAATTGTTAATTAATTTTTTGGGGTTGTTATATATTAGCATTTGCACTAGATGTTGCAAAGAAAAAGCTGTAAGGCATAAAGTGTGGAAATCCATTATCCATGTAGTGTACATTATTCAACAAGGTGGATATCTCTAAATTTTTTGTGATCATTTATGTTGTTGCATTTCTCATATTAAATTTCTTATCACCCCATGATGACAATCCCTCTAACTATTAGCATCACAATTTTTTCCACTTTAGTGGGTTTACCTTCAACCTAAAGAAACATGAATTTGAGTCACTCAATTAAAAAGAAATTGTTAAATTGTTATTTATCAGGTTTTGAGTAAAACAATTAATCAATGATATTTACAACCCTTTAAATATTTACAATCTTTTAAGTCTTGTATTTATAACTCATATTTATAACCCTTTAAATACTCACTATCTATATTTTTATTAGTAATAAAAAGAATCTTCTTTATAAAACTAACACTCACATGCTACTCCTATATATTTATGTTATATTTAATATTCAGTGTCCATCAATTCAATGACAAGATGAAAGCTCAACTTAATTGCACCTTTAAAATGTGACTTAAAAGTTTAATTGGTAATTATTTACTCAGTAATTTGTACATTGTTAATTGCAATTTCTCTTGAAAACCAATGTTTATATCAAAATTTTAAAAATTAATAGCCACTTCTCCGGTAGTCTGGTGTTTCTTTATTTGATCATGGTATCCAATGCGAAGATGATATCTTATGTGTTTTCGTGTTTCTTTATTTTATCGTGGTACTCAAGGTTGCCTTTCTCCAAAGTATTCAATGTGAAGATGATATATTATGTGTTTCCTCTTTCTCAGAAGGTTCATGTGATTATTATTTTATTTGGTGTTAATGTTTACATTTTTTTTATGGCCATCCATTATTTATTATCTAAACATTGATGTTTGAAAATCTGTAAGTGGCTAGTGTGGAAACTGCAAGGTATGTTGAGAATTTGTTTATCTAGTAATCTTAGATTCATTCTTGAGTCATTATCTTTACCATCCCAGGAAGAAGAAGAAGAAGAAAAGCCTATTGAATTGAAAAAGAACCCTAAAAAGTATTAGGATCCATGGGTCATTTTTTTGCATCATGTAGCAAGATCACATGGTTAATTGATTATGCCACATGAAGAATTAGCCTTTTCCAATATTTAGGCTTATAACTAGGTGATTTCTTCTACTAATATTCTTATACCAATTTACCATGATAATTCTCTTTTCAATTAAAAGACAATCATCGTTTTTTAGTGTTTCAACTTCATTTATAAAGAGTTTAGTGCTGATAATTAGTAGATTATATGAAATTTTGAAAATTGCACTAATATATTATTGTTGTAAGGCTCTACACTCCCAATGGAACTCATATAGTGAGTGGATATAGAAATGATAAGTTTTTCAAATGGTGAAATAATTTTCATATGTGTGATATTGTGATCTAGATAAATAAAATCAAACTCTTCATTTATCATGTGTCTTAACTCTTTTATATCTCCAGTGTATTTTTTGTACAAATAAGAAGCATTTGTTAATCATGCATCATGTAATATGATCTCCAATCAGTAGAAAAAACTTAATATCAAAGAAAGAAAGTCAGAGGAAAATGCTTTTAATTTCCACAAATGACTCAATATTACAAAAGAGATGCTTGCTAATGAACAGGATAAGGTAGCTTGGGAAAAGTGCAGTAACAACTTTTATAAAGAATCCTATATAGATTTCACGTTAAAGACATATTAAGATATTTTAGACAGTAGTTAAGTATGTTTAGAGATGTGCTAAAGAAGATAAGGTCACTGAATAAAAAAATAAGATAAACATCAATTCTTATTCGATAATAATACAAAAAAGAATTTGTGGGAACTTACTACTCTTCAGAGAAGCTTCCTAAAATTTCCTAATGGTGCTTCTCCTTAAATAAATAGGTTTAAGGCTACATCTAATTACATCAACATGGATAACACAAGATCTCAAGGATATGGATGTAATTTAATTATAGAGTTGATATTCATGAAGTGAGAGTGCGCACATTAATATCTCCCAAGATTGAGGGAAGTGGAGGTTAGATTAACACATACATGACCTTTGTTGTAAAAGGGATCAAAACAAACAAATAGATTTGCAAGAGTGCATCATAAAAACCTATTAGATGATGAAAAGTAGGCATGTAGGCATATTTTCCCTAGTGTGGAAAATGAGTAAATTATATTTCAATAGAAAATATTTTCCTATTATTTATAAGGTCTAATATTTTAACAAAATATTGGCCAATATTTCACAATTTTTTATAATTTAAAGCAAGATTGGCCGAAAAACTAAGAGATTTTATAATTGAGAGAAATAAACGTCTAAATAATATGTACATATTTGGTTATCAATAAGACATACATATATATATATAGAGAGAGAAATTTTGTAACTTAAGGTTGTATATTAATCAAGGACCATATTTACATGGGTTTATAAGGATTTCTAGAGTGACAATGGAGGATACAACCTCTCATCGTTTGCTCCCTGAAAAATGCCTTCAATGTTCCTTAGGTGGATAGTAAAGCTACTATACTTGACATTCACAGTGTCCAGTAGCTTTTCTAGCGCAAAATCTTCTATGTATGGCTCAATGTCAAAGCCCAGAAGGATTTTTTTTGGATTAATATTTCCATGAACAAACTTCCTTCCATGTAAATAAGCCAAGCCTCTGGCCACTCCCTTCACAATTTTAAATGATAAGTTTGTGTTTACAAAACATAATCTACTGCAAGGATGCTAAGCTGGAAATGGTTATTTACCTTTCAGCGAGCATTGTTGACCTCTCCTCAAAGATTTCCTTAGGCTAAATTGGTTAGGCTATGATATAAAATAAACTTAAAGATGGTGACATTGATCACATATCCTTTTCAACAGTATTTGTACCTTAACAATTTGTTTTGCAGCAAGTTCTGCTGGCAAGCCTCGGCAGCAATTTGCAACCTTCTTAGAGCTCAGTGCATCCCAAACACCATTAGTTGCAATGATAAGCCTTCCTCCAACATTCGATAGTCATTGAAACAGAAAATTACCAGTCTAAATCAAATAAACACATTGTGACCAGGTATTTTTTTCCTCCAGTAAATGGATAAAATCCATTCCCTGCCACTGCAACAATAATATACCATATATCACCTTCCCAATGAAACTGAGAATGAGCTGCAAGTAAAATGTGAGAACGCGGATGCCTCATAAGCATGGAGTTAAGTTTGATCCCTGAGCTTTGCTACAATCCTCAATTGTAGAAATATTGAAATTTTTAAGAAGACTATGGCCATTTTCATATGCCACTGAGTGGACAGGAGAGTTTGTCTGGTGCTGAGTCCCAATCATAGAGATGTCTATATGAGTTATGTCAATGTCTAAGTAGAGTTGTTGAATATGGAATGTGGGTGTAAGTCCTCATCTATGTCCAACTTATGTCAAAGCGAGGATGCTAGATAGGAAGAAAGAATTGGTTAATTGGTTGTGGATGATGGCATTTTTTCTAGAAAATGAAATAACTCCTTCATTGATGGTCTCTTTTGAGGGGAAGCAGAAGCATAATTCAATGCAATCCCCACAGACACTGAGATTTCATCCCTTCCTTCAACCTCTGGTCGAAGCGTAGGATCTATGATACACAAAAGGTGATGCTTGTCATCAACAAAGTTTTGGCCCCATGCTACAAAATCCATATCTGAAGGCTAGCATGCAGAGAAATGCCCTCACTAGGTGTGATGTCATTTTGACAGATAGCACAAGCGAAAAATCCTGATACTGTCTGCACCGTATGTTCTAAGCCGACCCTGCAATGTCAAATACTCAATTATTAGCATGACGGACTTGCAACAAGATGCATTCCACAATATTCTCTACAACTAGTTTTCATTTCAGTACATCACATGGAAAAGCAAGGATTTAATCCTTCGTAGCGGAGACAAAGATATACAAGGCCATAACAGAAAAAGGACTCCTTTGGACTTCTCTTACCTCAGTATAAATAACATACCAAATCCTAAAAGGAAGGAAACATCATTTTATATTAAATGCCTACAACCCAAAAAACACATAAAAAATAGATTAATGCTTTTACTAAGGCTGAACCGAGTATAAACTAAATGTATTAACAAGAACGAGAATATTTAAAAAAAACAACATTGAAAACTTGAAAATTCAAAATGCCGAAATATAATCAGGGATTACACATGCATAGCCACAATTCAAATTTGCAACACAATTATCCAATTTTAATAAAAATTTGTAAACATAGATTGTCCACATTCAAGGAGCAACAACTCTGATACAATTTATCATGCTTTGTTATGAATCCAATGGTAAGTCTGAGTTTACAAAACATAATCTACTGCAAGGATGCTAAGCTGGAAATGGCTATCTACCTTTCAGCGAGCATTGTTGACCCCTCCTCAAAGATTTCTTGGATAATGTCTATATTTTGCTGCTTTTAAACTGACTTAGACAATGAATCAGTGGATTTCCTTCTGAATAAATTCTTAAATTTGTCTTCCTTCTTAACTGGAGCGGGTGGAGCGGATTTCTCAGGTGGGATAAAATCCACTACAATGCATGTAGTGTCGTCCCTAAGTCCTCTTATCCTCAAAGCCTCCTACAGCTAAATCGGTTAGCCTATGATAGAAAATAAACTTAAAGATGGTGACATTGATCGCTTATCCTTATCAACAGTATTTGTACATTAACAATTTGTTTTCCAACAAGTTTTTCTGACAATCCTCGGCAACAATTTTCAGCCTTCTCAGAGCTCAATGCATCCCAAACACCATCAGTTGCAATGATAAGCCTTCCTCCAGCATTCGATAGGTATTGAAACAAAAACTTACTAGTCTAAATCAAACAGACACATTGTGACCAGGTATTTTTTTCCTCCAGTAAATGGATAAAATCCATCCCCTGCCACTGCAACAATAATACACCATATATCACCTTCCCATTAAAACTGAGAATGAGCTGCAAGTAAACTGTGAGAATGCGGATGCCTCATAAGCATGGAGTTAAGTTTGATCTCCAAGCTTTGCTACAATCCTCAACTATAGAAATATTGAAATATTTAAGAAGACTCTGGCCATTTCATACGCAACTGAGTTGATAGCAGAGTTTGTTTGTTGCTAAGTCCCAATCATAGAGAGGTCTATATGAGTTATGTCAATGTCTAAGTACAGTTGTTGAATATGGAATGTGGGTGTAAGTCCTCATCTCTATCCAACTTATGTCAAAGCAAGGATGCTACATAGGAAGAAAGCATTGGTTAATCGGTTGTGGATGATGGCATTTTTCTAGAAAATGCAATACCTCCTTCATTGATGGTCTCTTTTGAGGGGAAGTAGAAGCACAATTCAATGCAATCCCCACATACACTGATATTTCTTCCCTTCCTTCAACCTCTGGTCGAAGAGTAGGATATATGATGCACAAAAGGAGATGCTTGTCATCAACACAGTTTTGACCCCATGCTGCAAAATCCTTATCTGAAGGCCAGCATGCGCAGAAATGCCCTCACTAGGAGTGATGTCAATTTGAAAAACAACACAAGCAAAAAATCATGATACTTTCTGCACCGTATATTCCGAGCCCAGCCTGCAATGTCAAATACGCAATTATTAGCATGACGGACTTGCAACAAGATGCATTCTAGAATATTCTCTACAACTAGTTTTTATTTTAGTACATCACATGGAAAAGCAAGGATTTAATGCTTTGTAGCTGAGACAAAGATATACAAGGACGTAATAGAAAAAGGCCTCCTTTGGACTCCTCTTACCTTAGTATAAATAACATACCAAATCCTAAAAGGAAGGAAACACCATTCTATATTAAATGTCTAAAACCCAAAAAACACATCAGAAATAGATTAATGCTTTTACTAAGGTTGAACTGAGTATAAACTAAATATGTTAATAGGAAAAATATTATTTAAAAAAAAACCAGATTGAAAAATTGAAAATTCAAAAATGCCAAAATATAAGGAGGCATTACCCATGCATAGCCACAATTCAAATTTGCAACACAATTATCCAATTTTAATAAAAATTTGTAAACATAGATTGTCCCCATTCAAGGAGCAGCAACTCAGATACAATTTATCATGTTTTGTTCTAAATCCAATGATAAGTCTGTGTTTACAAAACATAATCTACTGCAAGGATGCTAAGTTGGAAATGGCTATCTACCTTTCAGCGAGAATTGTTGAGCCCTCCTCAAAGATTTCCTGGACAATGTCTATATTTTTCTGCTTTTCAACTAACTTAGACAATGAATCAGTGGATTTCCTTCTGAAAAAATTCTTAAATTTGTCTTCCTTCTTAACTGGAGCTGGTGGTGTGGATTTCTCAGGTGGGATCAAATCCACTACAATGCATGTAGTGTCGTCACTAAGTCCTTTTATCCTCAAAGCCTCCTACAACTAAATTGGTTAGCCTATGATAGAAAATAAACTTAAATACGGTGACATTGATCACTTATCCTTGTCAACAATATTTGTACCTTAACAATTTGTTTTGCAGCAAGTTCTGCTAGCAAGAATCGGCAGCAATATGCAACCTTCTCAGAGCTCAATGCATCCCAAACACCATGAGTTGCAATGATAAGCCTTCCTCCAGCATTCAATAGCTATTGAAACAAAAAATTACCAGTCTAAATCAAACACACACATTGTGATTTTTTCCTCCAGTAAATGGATAAAATCCATTCCCTGCCACTGTAACAATAATACACCATATATCACCTTCCCATTAAAACTGAGAATGAGCTGCAAGTAAACTGTGAGAACGCGGATGCCTCATAAGCACGGAGTTAAGTTTGATCCCTGAGCTTTGCTACCATCCTCAATTGTAGAAACATTCAAATTTTTAAGAAGGCTCTGGCCATTTCATAAGCAGCTGAGTTGAAAACAGAGTTTGTCTGTTGTTGAGTCCCAATCATAGAGATGTCTATATGAGTTATGTCAATGTCTATGTAGAGCTGTTGAATATGGAATGTGGGTGTAAGTCCTCATCTCTGTCAAACTTATGTCAAAGCAAGGATGCTATATAGGAAGAAAGAATTGGTTAATCGGTTGTGGATGATGGAATTTTTTCTAGAAAATGCAATACCTCCTTCATTGGTGGTCTCTTTTGAGGGGAAGCAGAAGCACAATTCAATGAAATGCCCACAGACACTGAGTTTTCTTCCCTTCCTTCAACCTCTGGTCGAAGAGTAGGATCTATGATGCGCAAAGGGCGATGCTCGTCATCAACAAAGTTTTGACCCCACGCTGCAAAATTCTTATCTGAAGGCTAGCATGCACAAAAATGCCCTCACTAGGTGTGATGTCAGTTTCATAGATAGCACAAGTGAACAATCATGATATTGTCTTCACCTTATATTCTGAGCCCAGCCTGCAATGACAAATAGTCAATTATTAGCATGACAGACTTCCAACAAGATGTATTCTACAATATTCTCTACAACTAGTTTTCATTTTACTACATCACATGGAAAAGCAAGGATTTAACCCTTCATAGCTGAGACAAAGATATACAAGGCCATAACATAAAAAGGCCTCCTTTGGACTTCTCTTACCTCAGTATAAATAACATACCAAATCCTAAAATGAAGGAAACACCATTCTATATTAAATGCCTAGAACCCAAAAAACACATAAGGAATAGATTAATGCCTTTACTAAGGCCGAACCGAGTATAAACTAAATCTGCTAACAGGAAAAAGATTATTTAAAAAAAAAAGAAAATTGAAAAATTGAAAATTAAAAAATGCCAAAATATAAGTAGGCGTTAGCTATGCATAGCCACAATTCAAATTTGCAACACAATTATCCAACTTTAATAAAAAATTGTAAACATAGATTGTCCACATTCAAGGAGCAGCAACTCAGATACAGTTTATCATTCTTTGTTCTGAATCCTCTGATAAGTCTGTGTTTACAAAACATAATCTACTACAAACGATGCTAAATTAGATTTGTTGAATTTCTCTAAAAGAGATATTGGTTCAAGCCTACAAGGAGAAAAGAGATTTGATGTTTGGAGTTGTATCCTATCTAGACATCATATTTCTTTAAATACAATGTAATTTTTTAGAAAATTTCAAACCCAATGTAGTTCTGCCCTGCAAACAATTCTGCCATGCAGACATACACTTAAATTCCCACTAGACTTATGATATTGACAAAGTCAAAGTAAAGTGGTATACAAGAGAATGTACCAAGCTAAACCACAAGTTACACATCTTCAGACCTAAAAAAGTACATAACATTGGTTTGGCAAATCAATAGCGATATCATACTTGCTTTTCATTCCACATACATACAATTGCTCCAAAGGCAAGGACAAGAAAATTTTCATCTCTAGTGAGCACAAGTGGGTCACTAAAACAAGTGACCACAAGAAGAGACACAATTGTATTAATCCAAAGAAAATAAAAAGTTGTTAATTAGAAATCTATTGTCAAACACTATTGTTCTCATAAGTAGTGTTTGTTATCACATGCACTTACATTGGCTATTCAAGTTTCAATTTTATTAGATCAGTTAGAACTTGTTTTGGTTCACTATGAATAATCACTATTAAGTTTTTTACATATTCTACTCTTCAGTGAGCCAATGAAGTGTAAATAAGATGACGATCATTCCAATGTCAGCCAATGGAGTGTAATCATAATCAGATAGAGATCAACCACAAGAATATTTTCAAGCTCTATCATCCAACATTAAGCTTTTCTTTTCAGTTAACAAGCTACAAGTTCTTTGGCTGTCGCATAAAATATAAATTCAGGAGTTAAAAGACACTAGGGCCATTATTGCTAAATATGCACCAAGGTTTACTGCCTCACCTGACCAGAATGCAAAAAGAAATTCTACAACACAGTAGCAATGGATTCTTCAGCAAAAATTGGCCAGACTTTAATTAATTCACAAAAACGTTGAATGATATCAATTGTTCAAAAGTTTTAAACAAGCAAAGAAACACAAGACAAAAGACAAGAAATGAGCAAATGATTAAATTAGTTACTCAGGTGTGTTGAAATGCCTTAAAAAGTGCTTATAGACTTTAACTATATTTATTAAGGACCCCAAGAAAAAATAATTTTTAAAATATGCTTATCTTTGAGATTTGAATTGATTTATCTACTTATTTCTACAAACCCTAATGCATTTCATTGAAATACAATAGGCAGGACATACATACAATTGGTTAATGATATATGTACAACATTAATGATGCTTATTCTAAGAGGTCCTTGATAGTAGTCCTTTGCCCCAATTGGAATTTGCAGAGCAAAAGGTTTTGCCCCTAGGTATTTTATTATCATGTTCTTGTTCTCTAAAAATTTGCTCCAAGTAAATCAAGTGGGTCACTAAAATGAGTGACCACTAATGGCTTTCACATTTATGCAAGGAATTGGCAAGCAACTTTACATGGACTCCACTCAACTTCAAACACAACTTCAGCCAATATGCAGAGTGACTGAAATTGAGCACAGCTAAGTAGTGACATTGGCTCATAGTAATACACCAAATATAAAATATTGAATATTTTACAGAAGCAAGGAGTAAGAAAAATTATGAAACTCAGAGAAGTAGATTTAAATCAATCAAATCTTGTTGACCGGCTATAACGTCCATATAAATAATCTTTGAATGTTTTTCTCTCATGTACAAGATCTACACTTTGATCTGGACTACTGTTTGATACCAAATCATCATCAACTCCAAGCATTGCAAGTAATATATGAGTTTGGTTGATGGTATGACTATTGGGGCAATGATTGTCAACGAATCAATTGACATTAAAACTCGATTGCACATTCTCCCTAAATTGTTTTTGCAGAGATACTTCAGCAAATATGCCCATGCAGAGTGTTATGCACACATAGGACCGGCCTTGAACTATTGATTCCTGTAGTTACCAATGTCAGTTTGTAACGATCGGGTAACTAAGGTTCAGCAGTATAAAGGTCGACAACATTACAAATATATGTATAGCTGCAAGATCCAGAAACATAATACCCAATTCTAAATGACCTTTCTTTCTCTTGAATCTCAATTGCATGACTCTTAATATCAAATGGAATTAGTGTCTCTTGAGCTCTATCTGGCAACTTTTCAATGTCCAGATTTTTTTATTCAGAGTCAGCTTTGTTTGGAAAATCAACATCTAACTATTGTTCTACATTACAATCAATCACAACAATGTATATGTCAAGGTCAGGAGGAGGAAAGTGATAGGAATTCCCACTATACTTGGCCCAATATCTTTCCTTGGCAAGGTGAAAAGCCTCTTTGCCTGCCGAATCATTCCAATTAAGTATAAAATCGTAACAACTTACGTACCTTTTTGCCTTGCAAAGTTATTTCCATGGTAGACCAACAGATTCGCAATACTCCTTCTCTGAGGAGGGTACAGTTGGTTTCCATACTTCTGATAACATGACCAATCAGAGTTAGACTGAGATAAGATATCATACACAAAATCATCACTACCCTGTCCACCAATAAAGGACCCACAAAGGAATTGCATAATTTAAAAAATAGTAGTTTTAATCATACCAAAAACAAATAACACAAAACTATTCTTTCTAACCTGATAACCAATAGTAGAAACATAAAAGAAAACTTCGTAATTTCCAACAAAGTTCACTCATGGGTGATGTATACAGTAATAGCAGATACACTACAAGAATGATAGAATCTGATATAAACTCCAACACAACCAACATAGTTTTTGTTAGGATATTCTGACACATAGGAAATAGTTAAGTTCAACTTGGTCTAGTATAGAGTTAGGTATAGAGTTAGGTAAAGTTTGTTTCTTTACCATTGTACATTTTGTAACTTACAATCCGACGGTCACGATATGTAGTGATCCGATGGTTCATTCTCTCCTCCGTATTATCGACACTTGATCCGTGACTTGACGCCTGATTGGTCCATGAATTCTATTTAAAGCGCATGGAGGGTCATTTGTAGGTTCACCGTGCATGAGAGAAGCTTATGTAAATTTTCATTCTTTTATTAATAAATTGCCTGTAGTAGCCACGTTCGCGCAGGCCGTGGACTGTTTCCCTCTCTGAGGGTTTTAACCACGTCAAAATACTGGTGTATTGATCTGCGATCTGTTTGTGAGCGATTTCCTTTTGGTGTTCTGTCTAAGGAACTTACCCTGTAAATTCTTACATGGTATCAGAGCTATTTGAGGGCCGCGTCCGTTGGTGATCCAAATCTGAAGCCGGTAGAACTGCATGCGGCTGTCGTTTCCTAGATCTACTATTTTTGACTTCTTTCAGGCGAAGAAGACTGCTCTGTTGTGTTTGGAGCATCTGTTCCAGTGAGGAGTCCCTTTCGTTTCACGCGAAAAGGTTTCCGGTAGCCCTATCTGCGTCATTTTTAAGATCTGGAGGTATACAGTGTTTATCTGCAGTTTACTGTTATTTTCTCTCTCGTTATTTCAGTTTCTGTTTATTTAGCCTTTTTTTAACCGGATCTATACCTTTCATTTCTGCGTATGCTCTTTGCCCTGCGACTCTGTGCGATCTGGGCAAATCAGAACAGAAAGGAAGTTTTTTTTCTCATGCGTATGCTCTTTTCCCCTGCACCTTAGTGTGATCTTGGAAAATCAGAAACATTGAGAAAAATATTTAGTTTCCAGCTAAAGCTAACTTCGATCCATAAGGTTCATTTTTTCTTTGCATATTCGTGTTGGGTTTTGTGTTTTTCTTTTGTAGGACAAAAGAGCTTTCTCAAGGCAAGCACGCGACCCAAAGCCCCCCCCTCCCCCCCCTCTCTCTATCTCTCTCTCTCTCTCAATTTTTTTGTATAGCTCAATTGGTTCAAAGCTATTTTAAGAGAGTAGAGGTCTTAGGTTCAAATCTCCAGTTTTTTGGGGGCGTTTTTTTTCATTCCCGCACATTCGCGCACTTTGCCGGCAACTTCAACAATTTTTTTTCAAAAAGCCATAACGTCTTCATCCGGAAGCCTTTTTCAGAGCCGTTTTTTTTAATACAGCCTAATTTTTCGAGATCTATCCATTGGAACACTTACTTTTAGCATCTTCAGCTTCAGTTTTTTTTTAAATGGAAATTCCATGCCAAGTCATTCTTGACAGCACTAACTACTTCAAATGGGTATCCTACATCGAAGATTTAGTTAGAAGTAAAGGTCTCTACAGAATAGCCACGGGACAAGAGAAGAAATCAAAAGATGAAGAAAAGGTTGAAAAATGGGAAAATAGACAAGATCAAGCACGTGGTTTGATAGGGATGTCTATTTCTCCTGATCTTAGATTCCATATTGCAGAACTTGATACTCCTCATGAAGCATTGGACAAATCACTAAAGTTTTTGGGATTAAAAATGAAATTAGAGCCCATCAACTTGAAAATGAGTTGCTTACATTGGATCCTAATAATTTTTCTTGCATTGAAGATTTCTTGTCCAAATTCAAGACCCTTAGATATCTCTTGGAAGGTGTTAAGGTTAAGAAAGAAGATAGTAAACTTATTTATTCCATCCTTACTAAGTTGGGACCAGCCTACTCTGTATTTGTTTCCACCTTCCATTCTACAAGGGAAGCTTTCATTTGTCAAAGAAAAGACTACAAGGCCCCTTCCTTTGACTCTTTTTGTGATTCTTTAATAAGAGAACAAGAAAAACTCTTACACCTTGGTCTTCTTAATCTTGGAAACTCTTCCAAGAAAGCGTTAGCCACCTAACAACAACCAAGTTCAAAGAATCCTAAGAAGTCATATCCTAAAAAGAATGGTCCTAAACCAAAAAAGAGTCCTAAGCAAACTCAGCCTCAAAATGAAAGATCAATTCAGCAAAATGATAAGACCAATAAAAACAAATGGAAGAAGACTGATAGACATTGTAACTTTTGTAATCGAGATGGCCACTTAGAATCTAAATGCTTTAAGAAGATGGAAGCCTTGGAAGCCGCAATGAAGAAACATAACATCCATGTGGAGCATTCTTTTACTTCAACTTCAACTTCATCTTCAGGAATGGTACTTTCTGCATGTCGTTGTCAATCATCTCAGTCTGGTTATGCATTAAATGTATCTTCTTCTTCTCATTCTCATGAGTGGCTCATTGATCTGGAGCCTCTTATCACATGGCCAAAAACAAAGCCATGTTTTCTTCTTTACATGATTGTAACACCAAAAATATATATGTTGGTGATGATAGATCTCTTAATGTTGTAGGGACTGGAACTGTTCATCTAGACAATGGTCAGTTTAATGATTTATTATGTGTTCCAACCTTATCCAGCAACCTTCTATCTGTATATCAGATAACTCATTCAGGTGAAGGTAAAATTGTTGAATTTTCACCTCATGATGTTGTAATCAAGGATCTAAGAGATCCTAAACAGATTCTAGCTACTGGTATTGCTGATGATTCCACAAGGTTGTACAAGTTTCACAACTTTGGGTCATCAAATCTTCCTCAGTATTTGTTGCTCATAATGATGAAGTGAGCAAACTTTGGCATGAGCGATTTGGTCACTTAAACTATCGCTCCCTTCAGCATCTATGTAAAGAAGATATGGTGACAGGTCTTCCTATGGTATCTTGCAGAGATGGTGTTTGTTCCGGATGTGTACTCGGAAAACATCATTGGGACAGTTTTGAAAAACGTGCCTCTTGGCACGCCTCGGCCCCTTTACAGCTTG